>VYZV01001898.1:0-29980 GCA_013401275.1 Pandion haliaetus | reverse complement strand
TTAAATTGTGGTTGTTTTCATTCCTTTGTTGAATGAAAAGCAAAACTAGAATATGGATTTTTCCAAAAATTTTAAACCTGGTTCTTCTACTGCTGACTACTATGCAGAGGTCAGTGAAGCTGAGGAGATTGATTAGCTCTCTTTAGCTGTCTTCTCTAATTTTTTCTATGATGCTTCTGGCTTTCGTCTGTTAACTAACCTCTAACTTAGATTCCAGTGTTTGCTGGAGCTTAGGAGATTCCTGTGGGTGCCATGGGATGAAGTGCCAGAAGTTCTCCATTCTTTATAGAGATACTCTGCTCCGCTAAGAATGCTGTGTCAGCTTCAATAGTACTATTGCTTCCACAATGCTCAAAATAATTATTAGTATTCATAGAAGAGGGCAGAAGGCATGCTTCACTTACAGTTCACTTACGACTCAGAATATGTATAAAAAAATCACTGCATATCTTGTGATATCTGGTTATATTAATTCAGTAAGTCTTCAAAATATTTGATCAGATGTAGCTCACATAGAAGCACCTTAAACTGCGCTGCTGACACACATGAATCAGCACTGTATGCATCCTAGCAAACATACTGAAGCAGGTTTCCCAGGTGGGCCCTTATTTTCCATTTCCACAGCAAATGCCCTGCAGAAAACAGTGAAGGGATTCTTCAGACATGTGAGAGCTTCTGAGCTAAAAGGAAAAGTTGTCCTCGCCCTTCTCAAGATTTGCCACAACGAATCTCACTTTGATATTCTAAGATCCTGAAAAAGACCGCTCATCTGGTCTTACGTCTGGTGAAGGAGATACGAGCCCCCATCCCCTTGCACAGCCTGCTGCCTGAGACTGGGAGGAGAAACTCAGGGTGGGTTGCCTTCCTCTATCAGTTACCATCAGGAGATACTCCAGCAGGAGACTGGCTACACTGAGAAAATCGGAGGGCCATCACAGCTCCGAGGACTTTCAGATTCCCATTCCCTGGGGGGAACTGGTTATCCTGCTGTCCTTGAAAGCTATCCCCAAGTGTTTCTCTCCTCACCACCAACACTGAAACTGCTCATCTTTTACCTCAGCAGAGAAAACACACCAGACAAGTTAACGGAGCTGTCAGACATGGTCAGGAAAGTTGAAAATAAAAATAAATAAATAAACTAAAAAGTCAACAGCCTAACACATTTGAAAAACACTTGATGGACTGTAAAGGTATCAAGAGACCTGGGAGAACTGTCAGGAGACTTGGCAAGAGACTTGGCTGGGAGCTATATGAATGCAAACATGCCAGAACTGTGATGAGAGAAGCAATGAGAGAGAGTGAATTTCTAAAAAAGGGGGAAAAAAGAGCAAATTAAGAATAAGACATGGAGCCATCTGGGGAGCTGGCAAATAGGACAGGAAAAGATTTCAAAAACAAACCAAGAGGAACACCATTAGCAGTGATAATAAAAGCACTTTCAGAAACATCTGGGGGACTTTGAAGCAATTAGTGAATGGAGAAGAAGCATCAAGGAAAATACCACTGGAAAAAAAAATGTGATAAGCCATGTCAAATTCAATCACAGCCAAGAAACAATGAATAAATAAAACATAGTGCAAAATCTTAGTGCAAGTACTGTTAGAGAAAGCAATATGTCTGTAATGGAGTAACATGCTAGTGGCATGGGCTACATTTTCAACGGTTTAAAAAGTACTAGTGTAGTCTGAATAATATTGTAAATATTTACAATATGGTTATAAGTAATGTTATAAAAAAGTTATAATGTTATAAGTAAAATATTTTAAATTAAAATAATCTGTGGTTCTAATAAATTAATGTAAAGATTTTACTGTTTGTGTATTGCACTTTTGTCACACTATGATGTTTCTTTTCAGATCCAGCTGAGATCGGACTTCATCTTTCAGAATGTTGGAAAGCCCATACTGCCCCAATGAGATGAATCAGACAAAGGGTGTCGTAGAGGAGCAGAAAGCCACTCAGTAGTTCAATTCAAGACCATGAAAGAGGAGTGTCTAATCATATCACAATGTTACATATTCAGTTCAGTCATTTTACTATTTGCAAGCTCCAGTTATTAAGCTACCATGTTCTTTTACTGGGCCCAGTCCAAGCTCCAAAGAACTGGAAATTCAATCCATTAATCAAGTCTTCAGGGCTTACTTGGCATTCAGCACTGAGACACCCATAGGTTACATCTAAAATGTAGAGTTATGCTACATTGTCGGTAGCATACTTGTTGAAATTCCTAACACAAATCTTCCCATAAATCTTTTTCAGAGTCATAAACTTACACCAGGTACCATTTATGTCTAATTGTTAACACTGTAGCACTGAACCCACCAGACACAAATCTGAGATACAGAAAGTGAGAAAAACAAAAAATAAAAGCACTAAAAAGAAATTATTCATGCAAGGATCTTAAAATATATGGAATTAGTGTAAGTTCTCTTCTATAATTGCATTTCTATAACATTGTTTCACAGGTGAGCTCTGCAGTGCGGACTGAAGAAGGAGCTCCTAGCTCACATGAATATTTCAAACGTAGGCAATTTACAGCATTAAAATTGAGGGAAATCCAGAATTATGGAAAATATAGGGGATGTTTTGACTCAAAGGAAGATACCTGATGGAGATATCTCCATGTTTTCCTACATTCATTATCTCCCATAATTCCAATAAACAATGACATATTTACTTCTGTGAAAAGGACTGTTTGGGTCTTACTGACACACCCTGTGTGCAGCATACACTGGTAAGATGGCTTCATCATAAAGGACACATTTTGAGGATACCTCGCTGTTAATGGTACACTAACAGGAGAAATTGCAGGAATTATGAACGTTACTGCTTAACTAGGGATGTGTCTTGTGCTGTCGCTCCAGGATCATTTCTTCCATCTAAGAAACTTACCAAAACATAACCATCTTCAATGTACAAGTTCATGAACAGCAAGCAAATCACAAGGACTCCTAAGAATGACACTGCTGATCGTTTCCGCAAGCATCTCATCTTATCAAAATATTTCAAGCTGTGTCTCATGTGAAGAAAGGCATACAGTAGTGTCACCTATGAAAGGAAACCACAGTATTACAAGAACTGCCCATCTGATAAACATGATAGTGAAAGAACTTACCGGTAGATGTATCAAATCCCTTCAAACACACATAGACCATACCTTTTAAGGTGGAATTAATTTCATTTAATCATTGTCATCTTCAAGTTTAATTTACAATCTTAACTATAATTTTATATACTACTTCATCAGCAGAGGAAAAAACACACTTTTTCCTACCCATTTTAGGTTAGAATTACGACGTCACTGTGGCAGGAATACATCAGCGGTCCAGTTTCCCATGTATAACTGCCAGATCCAACTTGATGGTGAGAGATGATGTACCTGTGTTTCCTTCCAAAGACAGCTCAGGCCAACAGGCAGGGAAGAAGCTATTGCATGATGCAGTATCGTTGCCAATAGGAGCCTTCTGGATACCAGAACTGCCAGGCACAAATGAAATACCTTCCCTGCAGTGTGAAGGCAGTGGCAAGACTGTGCAGCATCCCTTAGCCTTAGACCTCTGTATAGGATGGAAAAACTCTCACTGCAGGTGTCATTTTCCCCAGAAGAAGAGGCAGATGTCTACCTTAGACCTGGCACATCTAAGCAGGGCACTGGGAAGTCCTTACTGCCCCAATTAGATGAATCAGACAAAGGGTGTCATAGAGGATCAGAAAGCCACTCAGTAGTTCAATTCAAGACCATGAAAGAGGAGTGTCTAATCATATCACAATGTTACATATTCAGTTCAGTCATTTTACTATTTAAAACAAGATGAATGCTGTTCTTGGCTACCAAATCATAAGCATTAACCTGTGTAGGACGACATGTTGTTGAACAAGATCTGGTCACAAACTAAAGAAACAGACTCCAGATCAGACTGCCCAAACTGTGAGTGATTCTTAACTCATGTTCTCGCTTGTTTAAGTACAAATGTATTTTGGCTATTGTCCATAAAAATGTCTGATTTTTCTATCAATTTTAATATATGGAAGTCATGTACAAATGAAGAGTTTAAAGCTAGCCTATGTGAAGTAGCAAATAGCACTGCATGTGCAGTGGCTAAACCTTGCATTTAAACACCTTCATTTTTGAAAGTACTGAACATCTAAACTGACACAAAATAGGCCAAATTAGGAGTTCCAAAAAAGATATGTCATGTCATAGAGAAAATTTTCTGGCCTAATAACAAAAACCCTTCCAAGTGCAGAATTCAATCTGTATTTGCTTTGCCAAACTGATTAAATAGATCTAACAGTAAAAAATATGAGTCCATTAGACTCTAGAGAACAGAGAGGTAAATACATCAAGTATTCGTAATGCAAATTTAACTGCAAGGTTTTGTCTATATAGATTCAAGATGAACTGGACACCGGTTGTACACAGAATGATCTTAAATTCACTATGTTGAGGGTAACAACAACTTATATGTTGCACAAAGGAGAAAAAAACCCAACAAACAATATAGATTTCTGCCCCTAATTATTTGAGGGTGGGCTGAATTGCAGTGGGCTGATTAGCCTGAAGCTGAAAAAGCCCAATGTAGCTCTTTTTAGGTTACAGCAATGATTTCCTTTTCCTTAATATCTGATGAAAATAAACATCAGTAAGGAGCTGCCAGAGCCATGAATCTCCAAAACCTTGCCACCTGTGACATCACGGTGGTTGCTGTGTGTCTGTGGATTCCAGCAGGCTGTTGTGGAATGAAAGATTGCCCCTGTTTTAGAAAAGACCATGTTACACATACAGTTTGGGTTTCATTTTGTTTCTTTTTTTTTCTTTTTCTTCCAGTGTAATTACTGATTTTCAAAGCAATACACTTTTAAAAACTTATCAGAGGATCACTGGATGGATTAAATACTGACACTTCTCAGATAATGGCGTGAACTAGCTTGACTATTGAATATTCAAGTAGTCTGGGTTGGAGTGCTTGCAGTCACTGGCCGCTTCAGGTGTAGAGGTGAACTACAGTTGCATCTATTGAATTTTTTCTTTGGAAAACTTGGGAATAAATAAATGGGGTTTTTCTTCAGTCACAGGATGACTGTATGTGCCATATTTGCTGATTGGACTGTGGTATTACACGGTTCTTTCATCTTTGCTCTGAGCAGCCTGACTGAAGTCCCTAAGGGTGAGGAAGGGGACTTGTAACTATATTTGCTGGTCATACTATATTAGTTTGTCCCCATCGCCTTTTTCATTAGATCATTACTATGTTGGATTAGGACTAGAAATTGAGGGAATTACGCAGGTGAGCCTGGAGGAACATAGGGCTGTCATTGCTGAAGCTGATGTTCAGAAAGAGAAGAGCCCGGCATGGCCATCGTTCAGAGGAAAACCCTTGCGTTTCTTGTGTCGGCTTCGCACGAAGTCACAGCAACAGTTCTGTTTTACAGATAGAGTCCGTCAAACAGCTGAAAGCAGAAGACCATTCCAGTGAGGTTTCTTTGTTCATAAGACCTGTTGGTGGGTTCGTACCAACTGAAGGGAAGGCCTCCCCAAATAGGGTGCACGTCACGGAGGAGGCAGGGACGCCATCACTAACACCGGGTGGCAGTGCGGACGCACTCTTGCCGGCTTTCAACCTGCTCCTAAACCTATTCCTGCCAGCTAGTTTGTCTGAAGGTACTATGTGACATACTTATACTGTAAGCCTTTAGCTCAAAATGTGCAACGACTCATACATATATACATACAGAATTCCTTACACCTTCCTAGAGCTGCTGCTTCTTGCAGCTCCGTTTCCATTCTGTAACACGGGATTGCGGAACACTACACAAGTGACATTTGGAAGGAGAAAACAGTAAATTTTAGCTTTTTTGCAGGTGATGTCAGTCATCTTTTGAAAAATACTTCCTTCAGTGAGACCCCTGGTGTTCTTTAAGACTATTTGAGCAGAAGAGTCACCATTACTCAAAACTAAGACTTTGATATTGAAAAAAAGGCTTCAATTCATAACTCAATTCTGAAGTCACAGCTTTGCTTGAAGATTTGATGTCTTCATTATTCATGCACAATTAAGTATCTATTAGGATGGTATAAATGCAATTTGTTTCATAAAGCTGGCATTAAGCAGTTAAATGTAATAATTAATAAACATGCATGAATTATAAATCTTTTCCTTTCTAAATGAGATGTACCATTTTCCTCAGTCTCTTAAGAGAGAGCTCTTAAGACCCCAGATGCCTAAGCACATGAATGTGTTGCTATCACACAGATACATGTGCAGTAATATGAAACTATAATTCTTTTAACTTTCTAAAATGATACAGCGATGAAAAGACAGTGAGCTAAAAAATGCAATGACGTACCTTTACAGTGTGAAGTAGCTGTTCTTTATAGGATCTGCAAAGGTGTGAAAGCTGTGTAAGGCCAAGGCTGATTTTCACATGATAATGTGATGTTTTCTCTTGCAGAATTTGCAACACTCAGAAGAATTTTAAAAATTGTTTCAAAAAGCAAATCCTGAATGACCTTTCAGTAAGTCTGTTCTTAACAAGCCAAGTCCTTGAAACCAAAACATGAAATTAAAATATTGAAATTTAAAGCTGTTAAAATTTTTAAACATATTTCCCTTTTGATGTCAATGTAGCTGTTTCCAAGAGGAAAAAATGAGACAAAGCAAGATTTTTTTCCTTATTTTCCTCTTTTCAGAGGAAAAGGCTTTTTTGCCAGCCCTGTAATAATTTCTCCAGACCACATACATGCACACTCACTGTGGTGAACCATTTCATATTCAATCCACTCTAATTCTTCATCGCTTTGTGACGATATTAGGGATTTGTGCTTTGTCCTGCTTTCAGAGATTATTGTTTACTTTCCTGATCCGCTTCCTCCTCAAACAGATACATTAAAAGGCCCTGTGGTGTTCCTCTACCCTTAAGTATGCCAACCTGAGCTAATGACTTAGCCTTACCTAACCAATAGAGTGAATCTGCCTGTACCTACAGATGTACAGAGATGGAGCAACAAGGTCATCTTCGTATTATATCTCGGTCTGCTTGAGTGCTGTGCCCCAGCAACTCAAGAAAAATTGCTTATTTGAAGAGGAACTGATGGCTGTCAGAAATGGCAACTGCATTATTTTTATACTATAATATTTCCAAATCGGGCACATAGCTTTGCCTGTCACTGCAGAGTCTGTACCCCAGGAGGTACAGTAGAGCAGATCCACTACCACATTTATTGTATCAACGAATCCCTAAATAACACACAAAACCCCCATGATTGGATTATTAAACACCTTGTGGACTTTATTGCAATCCCTGATTTGACAAAGACACTCAGAAGCAGATACTTCATTCCTCAGCCTCATGACATACCATTCTACTTTTGTGTAACTGAATTGCTTTACTTGCAGTTCTTACTGCTTGTCCAACTTGTTTTTCAGCTTTTATTTTTGGAAGGTTGCGTGTGATGCCTCAAGGATTGCATTCAGTCCTCTTTACAAAGTAGCAAAGGAAACACTTTCAGAAAAAAAAAGAAAAGGAAAAAAAGGAATTTTTTTATATGGTTATTATTAAATTTTGCATGTATCATGGTCATCTTATACTAGATGAAAAAAACAGACCCTAGGTTGTGATATACATTGGAGCTACGCTCGGTAATGTACTGCACAACTATAATGGATAGGGTATTCCATGGGGCTCAGATATACTTCCAGAAAGATTCACTGTCTGCCTTACTCAAAGCCTGAAACTGCACATAAAATGTTTAAGGCTGACAGGCAGGATGTTTGCTGTGACTGGCAGCAGGGAGGTAAAAACTGGTCTGAGGGAAAGGAAGGTTTAACTCAGAATGAGGCGAACAAATCCAGAGGGGTAGAGCTCAGGTTTTAAAGTGCCCATAAGTACATTTTTTGGATGGTTTACCATTCTGTAGCTCCACATGCTTTGAACCAAATAAATGGTTTAAAGTTTATCATTTTAAAATTTATATTCTAGATACAGAAAGTTAAAAAAGAGGTATACAAGTAGGCAGATAACTCAGTATTAACACTGCTAAAAGGATGGGTGAAATAAGTGGGTTTTAAAAAAAGATTTGAAAAGCATATTGATCCTTGATCCACATAAAGTGAGAGATTATTTCAAACACTGATATAGCATATGGATATATACAGACCCCAGCAGTTTGGGAAAAGGGATGAGAGTTTGGGAGGAAACAGATGCTTCAGCTGAGGCAAGTTACCAAGCAATACATAAAAGTAAAGAGCTTAAATTCAGTGTGGGTATTGGAGGATGAAGTGTCTTTCCTGTCTGACAGCTTCAGAGTGACATAAAATGCAGCCACAAAACTTCCTTTGGCCGTAGCACTCTGAGCAAAATGTAACATATTTCTTCTGGCGCGGAAGAGTCAAGTCTAATCAAGGGGAAGAGATGACTAAGAAGTGTAAAGATGTATTGACTTAGATGGTAAAGCACTATCTAATCCATCACTGGATGGATAGCTGTGTATACCACTGGATATATTTTATTCAAGTAAGTTGTAGTGCAAAAGATGGGTTTTAGAAAAATGATATAGACAATGAGTTAATGGTATGTCGAAAGAGCCTGGAAGGCAAGAAAAAATGACAAAGAAATTTGAAATAGTCCTGAAGTTCTGCTCCACAGAGACAAAGCAGAGGGGAAAATAAAACAGCATGGGCATGAAGTAGGCAGAGAGCTCACTGTAACATCCAGAGAGAGTGAGATTAGAAGTTTTTAGAGATACAGGAGCTGGGGTTTAGGCTGCATCAGAAATACAGGCAGAAATCCTTGAGCATTGAAAGTAACATCGGGTACTGTTCAGAGGAAAGAATTCCTAGAAAGGTGAGGATAGAGATTGAGTTAAATAGGTATTCAACAGATTTTATCCATTGGCTTATCAGTGAATGAAAGGAAGGCATGGATACAAGCACTGATAGAATCAACAGCAAGCTAAAACTTTTATGGACAATTATGGTACAGTACATTTCTGTAGTATGTGAGTACAGGGGTTATCACATACTATGGGCTATCAGGCAAACAAATTCCTTGAGTCTATTAGGCACCAAACTGAATGAACTAGAAGGACATCCTAGTCTGAAGACACCCCTGCAGATCTCAGTCCCTTCACCCAAAGCACAAACTATATGAGCTAATCTCTCAGCTCATATATTATTATCACGTTATTCTGTGAGCTAACTTTTGCCTCAAGGTCCCAGAGTCTCTTACCTGAAATTTGTAGCTAAGAGCTTGTCCTTTGCCATAACCAAGTACCCTGGACATCACTGTTGTAATGGAATTTCACAGAGAAGTAGACAAAGTTATTTTTGTGGTGAAAAGAAAAACAACTTAAGTGTTTGACCAAAGCCACTCAGGCATAATGAGACAAGTTTCATCTGACCATGGCTAAATCTGGTCATGGTTTTCTCTACAGCACACCCTGTAGAATGGTTGAGTTGGAAGGGACTTCCAGAAGTCATCTGGTCCAACCCCCCTGTTCAAGTAGAGTCACCTGGAGCCAGGTGCCCAGGGCTGTATCCAGGCGGCTTTTTAATATCTCCAAGGTTGGAGACTCCACAACCAGTCTAGACAGCCTGTGCCAGTGCTCAGTCACCCTCACACTAACAGTGTTTCCTGATGTTCAGAGGGAACCTCCTGTGTTTCCGTTTGTGCCCATTGCCTCTGGTCCTGAAAGAGCCTGGCTCTGTCTTTTTCGCACCCTCCCTTCAGGTAGTCATATACACTGATAAGATTCCCCTAGAGCCTTCTCTTCTCCAGGCTGAACAGTCCCATCTCTCTCAGTCTTTCCTCATACAAGAGGTGCTCCAGTCCCTTAATCATCCTTGGGGCCCCTTGTTGGATTCTCTCCAATGTGTCCATGTCTCTCCTTTACTGGGGAGCCCAGAACTAGAAACAGCACTCCAGGTGTGGCCTCACCAGTGCTGAGTAGAGGAGAAGGATCACCAGACTTGACCTGCTGGCAAGACATTCTCTAATGCAGCCCAGGATACCGTTCACCTTTGTGTGAGCCAGTACAGGCAGGGTGCAAGAACAACCACAAAACCACAGATGAAATGCAAAGAGTGAATTTATTTTCGTTACCTTGCCAACCGGGGCGTCCCCGAAGGAGCACCCAGGTGGAGGCACACAAGTGGGAACACAGGCACTGCCGAGCTCGGTCCATGCTAGCGGATCACTGAACCTGCTGTTTTTGCCTCTGTATCAGGGATTCGCGCAGGCAGACTTTACCGCTGTGCTTTGCTCTTTCCCATAGCAGGGCAGGAATCTCAAGCATGTTCAATAGGGTGCGTCTGAGTCTATCACAGGCCTATGTTATCTAAACACAGATGTTCTGCTTCTCAAACACACAAGGCTAAACAACAATTAGTGTGATATATGTGTTTTTCGACACCCCAGCTGCAAGTCACTTGAGCGTGTTAACAATCCTCCTCGCCAATCTTCCAGTATTTTCCCATAGCCTTCTTTGCTGCAAGGGCACATTGCTGGCTCTTCTTCAACTGCATGTCCACCATGACAGTCAGGTCCTTTTCTGCTAAGCTTCTTTCCAGTTGGGTGGCCCCCAGCATATATTGGTGCATGGGGTTGTTATTGGTGCAGGACTTTGAACTTCCCCTTGTTGATGTTCATGAGGTTCCTGTCAGCCCATTTCTCCAGCCCGCTGAAGTCCCTTTGGATTGCAGCAGGACCCTGTGGCATATCAGCCACTCCTCCCAGTTTTGTGTCGACTGCAATCACTTAGTCAATTGTAATCCTGATGTGGAGAAAAACCCAAGAGCCCCCATGCAGTTGCATATGTGTATGACTAAAGTGGACCAATCATTTGAAGTAACCTTAACCCAAAAGGTGATGCTAGCCACCAAGTTGTGATCCTTCTCCACCGTCATCTTGCTTCACAGTGTTCATGGCTTGTCAGAAGGTGGCATTATGAGAGGTGCACAACCCTGAGAGGTTTTATATGATGAGGAATAGGTAACATTTTTTGTGATTAGTATGCAATTCTGGAGAGATACACTTTGTGTAGTATATAATGAACCTATGTCAGGTATTGAAATGTGTTTAGCATGTCCTCCTTACATATTGTTTCACAGAGCTTACATAATAATGGGCATTTGGGGTATTCTGCTGAGATCAAAAAACAATGAATTTTTATTGGGTGACTTCCAAATAAATTTTTTCCTTTTTTTTTTTTTTTACAAGTGGCATTGCTGGGTCCTTTACCCTCTAGTTAGACTAAGTTTAACTATTTCAGAAGAGGAAAAAGTCCATTTAGAAAGGTGGTTAACTGTTATAGAGCTACTCTCAAACCCATGAGATTCTGCCATATAATTGATTATTTGCACAAAGCCATGTGTCTGTGAAGTTCATGGTACCCCTGGGAAATAATGTAAAATAGATTAGGAGATTAAATGTAAGAAAATCGGTTTTCACTGACCGTATTACTAATCTTTTTCTAAGATAAGTGTTTCACTAAGACTTTCCACTGAGCACCCAGACAGCAGCTTCCTGATCAATAAAATAACTCATTCTGTAGAGAAGGCTTTGAAAACTATGTATGGATGTATGGGACCAAAAATTGGCTTATTCCTTTAAAAGAAAAACAACAAACTTCAGTAAATTTTCATGAATAAGCATCTATAAAATGAAAACAATTCTTTATAAAATGCTACATTTGTTGCTTGTTTTTTGAAAAAGTTTTGTGTGCTGAAGTTCATATATTGTCACACACAACATCTACTGCTATGATAATATCTTTTCAGTAGAGGCGATCCAGTGTGGACAAGATACAGCCAAGATTTGTCACCTTCAGCCCTGATTCTGCAGCCAGATTTGCTAGCAGAAACCCAACTAATCTCTCTGAAGCTATTAATGGATTAACAAACTGGTAGCCTTGATTGCATTTACTTGGCTTTTAATGAGAAAGTATTAAAATTATTTTTGCTGTTCAGTGGACTTTGCTATTTATGGGCTAGTCTAGCCTTGATTTATTACATTAATTGATGTTGATTGTATAACTAATGGAGTTGGTTTTAGAGGTACCATAAAATCTGCAACGTTATCTTGCACTGTAATGCAATTAGGTCATGCAACCTAAGCAGAATCTGTAATGGGAGGGGTTAATAGCTGCTGTTGGGAGTATCATCACTGCTTCTGCCTTCTGAGTTAATGCTAGATTAGAGATGTTGTAAATAAATGCTCCATAGAAAAGAAGCAGACCAGGTACACTAGCAGCTTTCAATTGACATGCTGATGAGTCCTACCTTGGTCATCAGATTTCGTGTAGACTTCAGAAAAGTGGCTCTAGGCAGAGTGAAAAGAGGCCTCAGATGAATAGGTACCTGTTGAGCTAACAGGAGGTTCAGACCCATGAAGGTGAGTAGCATGGGATATCTGTGAGCGCACAGACTTATCTAAAGCTGCTTTCAGTGAGCAGGGCCATGCTGCCCCGAATCTCTGTGACCTGTCAAGTAAAACTAGTTCCATCTGGGTGGGGAACATCTCCCCAAAGCCTGCATACTTCTGTATGCATCTCTCCATGGAACTCTCTGCTAACCAGTGAGCAGCTGGAGCCTTATTTCATTAAACTGATGCACCATAATTCAAAGGGATAATAGGGAAGGAGAAGGGATTACAACCTCTGTCTTGTAGCAGATTAGTTTCCAATTTTTTTAGGAGATGCTTATCCCGTTTTGTTTCCAGCTTCAATTTATCTGTTTACTAACATTATGTTTGGTGGTATCTGTTAGGTTGTGTCAGAGATAATTTTGTAACCTAAGCAAAACACTTCCCCCCTTGCCCCCCCCTCATTTTTTTAAAAAAAAGAAACCCTAAACAAAAAAAAATCAACCAAATGGCTGGATGATATGGCCAACCTGTCAGGTGTGGTAAATAGACTTTCTTATCTGTAATATATGACAAACACGATGATCAATAAAGGCTTATATGACCTTTTCCACTATTCTGTATGTCACTTATTATAAATAAACTTAAGCCACGACAATAAAATACTATTTGCTATCAAGGTTCCTAATGGCAAAAATGTTTTTTGAGTTTTCTATTTTTCTCAAGAAATAGTTAAATAAACAAAGCTTGGTAGCAGGGAGTGAATAAATCTTTAAAAAAAATCTTTGATGATTTTCTCTTGAGTGTTTTAAAGTAAACTTCCAACCCACTTTTCCTCTGAAGAAACTGTAAAATATTGCTTCAAATTAGTGACAGAAGGCTTTAATTTTTTGTGTCTTAAATCACATCAATATCATAAAGATATGGTTAATAAGCAAAACAGTTATTTCAGTTGAACACAATACATGGACAGGAAGAAACTTTCCTCACTGTGGTCAAGAATAAGGTCAATAAGTCTGAATGTGCACTTTCGTCATCTTTTTTTCTCATTTTTACAATACCAGTAACTACAGTGTAGTTTGGGGAGGAGAAAGGAATTTTAGAGGGGAAAAAGAAGTACAGTAAAAGAGCTCCTCACTAAAACATTTACATTTCTTTGCAAGTAAAGTTCAAACAAGTCTGATTGCTAATTTAAACTTTTAGTTGGTCCTATGTACTAGGAGTGAAGTGAAGCATTTTTACTAAGAGAAACCAAAATACCCACAATATCTTAAATAAAATAAAACCACAAATAATTTATATAAAAGATCTATGGCAGGTTTAAAAAGAATTTTATTTTGTATACATTTTATATCAATTCCTAGCTTGGCTCCCTTGTAGGTAGACTAGCTCTCTTATTTTTAAATAAGCTTCTGAAATCCAGAAATTAGTTTTATGGCGTGTCATACATGATGGCATGCATACCACTTTGCTCAGACTGATTTCTTTGGACCACCTACCTTGCAATGTTATTCTAAATCACCTTTTGTACAGGCTTCTCGCTGTCAGTGATATTATAGAGAGCTCAGGGAAACTAACAGTCTAAATCAGCAATGATATTAAACACTACTGTAAATGCTCCTAAAATCTCCAGCACCCTGTGGTTTTCTAATGAGTTATGATGTAAATAAATTTAGTGACCCTTAATAACAAGAGAGATAGAATCTTTTCAAACAAGGCTCCCATGAATGACTACAACAGAGGAGAACATCGTAACTTTGTTGACTGATGCATGAAGTCCTAGTTCCTGAGATGACACTTTCAGTCCACTCCTCCATTACCGAGTTTTGGGATATATGTCTATTGGATGTATGCCCCATTGTTTAAGAACTCATTGGAGTTGTTTTTAATTGTCTCCTTAGAATGACATTCACCTGACCAAACACAGACACCTATGATGTGAATATCTGAGCTGGTCACACTTAGGCTCGATTTATAACCAATGCAGAAAAATAAGTATTTGTACACTGATTCATCTCATTGGAAAGTCATTGTCTAAAATATGTTAGATGAACTGTGCTCTAAAAATGCCCATTTCTCTTCACTGGCTACAAAAAAACAGCCTGAGATGGCTGACTCAGATACAGATACCAAAAGGGAGGAATTCCATTCACGTTTTCCCTTAGTAATTTGTGTCTTTTGCTGCCTTTTTAGATGCAGCACATAAAAAATAAGCCACTGTCTCTAGTGCTGAAGTGTGGACCTATAGCATGGACCTACACCTTTCCTGAGCACAAAAATGTCCTAATTCTGACAATAGCACAAGGTCAGGTCTTAGATCGTCCCCACCTATGACACTATGGCTGGCACATCTTGCCTGCAGTAGACTGCTGCAAGCCACCCTCTGTTAAAAAACTTGAGTTTGGTTGTCTATCCCAAGACAGTTCCCTCTATGCATCTCACAAGCTAGCTCTGACTCCAGATATCAGTCTCTGCTGCTTCCCCCCAAGCTTTATCCAGAACACAGTTTTGCTGCTGCTAGAATTTCCGCTCAATAGATTCATCACAGTACAACACACAGAGGACAGACTATTACCTGCATGCCCCACGGTAGGATCCTAATAGCTTTACTGCAGGATATTTGAAAGTTGAAAGAGATACCCATTAAAGGGCTGAACAGCCACAGTGGACTCATGCCCTCAAGTTGGGTTAATGGGGAAGTAATCTACGGTCTGTCTGTATCTNCATTCAATGCATTCAAATGAAGCATCTCATTTTAGGTGGAATAAATTCTCTGTAAGGCATTGGATACCCCAGCACTACGTGTGCCTGTAGTGTCCACTGTAGGGTAAGGTGTTTTGGCTCAAAGTTTTGTGGGGTTTTTTGGGTGGTATGCCCACTGCGGATGAAATGCTGGTTTTAGTTTTACACTTCCTTACCTGGAGTTAAGGAAGTTTTAGGCTCATTCTTGCTAGCTTCCGGAATAAACTTTGGATAGTTCATACTGTTAATGATGAAAGTCAGCTAACTCAAAAGAAACAATGTTTAAACAGGGCAGTAGTGTGATCTCTGATTTTCTCAGACCCCATCAAAGATACACAGCATTTTGAGGACTAGTTTTATGTTTATTAGAGGTACAGTTATAGCAACCTGGTATCACCTTCCTGACCTAAATCTAAATAATTAAACTCTATTGGAAAAACAATATAAACACTCAAGGTGTATGTGCATGTTAGCTGGTCAAAATAGTTTCTATAAAGCTTATTAAGATCTTACTGGCTTTCAAATCTGAGAATTGTCTCATTTAATTCTATCCTTCTCATTGTTAGATTCCTATTTAGACTGGATTCTGAACTTTTTCTGTAGTCAACAGGTAGTTATAGAAACCTCCAGAGGGAAACATATGTTTCCTAAGCATTTAAAACAAGCAAGATGAATTCAGTTATTCCCACTAATGGGAGAAAGAGCATAAGAGCAAGAGCAAGAGCAAGAACATCAGTTTTTATATAGCTCAGGTGAGGTGACATGAATATTATCTACTTCAATATTTGGCAACCACATCTATAGGACCAGTAAAGACTTCATCAGGCAGACGAAAAAAGAACGTGTCATAGGCTTCCAACTGCTGGAGAACTCCAAACTTAACAACCAATATGGTAAATACATGCAAAAAAGGATTTGCAAGATATGTGGAAAAAGGAGGAATTACCATTATTTCTTGGCTCTCTGGAGCTACAAAATTCTAAGCCAAACTAAAGAAAAAATGTTACTGAATATGAATAAAATGAATTCAGAAATGCTAATTTTTCCTTACTTGCACACCTGCTTAGCAATTTGGATCTAAGCAAATGCACAAAACCACTAGCTACTTAGACATACTTTTTCACCTCTATTAGTACTGTTGTATCTTTTCAAAGTTGTATCTACATCAAAGTAGTATATGTGCAGAAATCAAACCCCAAATGTAGAATATAACTGCAGGAAAATTGTTTCATTTATTGATTTCTTGAGTGAATCTCTATGACAATAAAGAGATTGAATGAAGCATTATCTTACAGAAGCACCAGTTTGAGCCACTGATAGGTTTGAGCTTTTGCAGAAAAAAGACTCTTTTTTTAAAATGGATTGGAGTCCGCCCAATAAAGGAAAAAACCCACAACAAACTGCAAAGAAAATTGAGGTCCTTGTAAACTCATTTTCTAGTGGATCTGAGTTCCTTACTGCTAACCATGTACATCAAAGGAGGAACTTGGCATCTGTAGTACTCCTGAGATGCATGAAACCCCAGGAAAGAACAAATGAATTGTGTTATCCACCATGTCAAAAAATTATGGGATAGCTTTATGGTTTTACTGGACCTCTGAGGTTCAGTTGAGTATTTACCTTCATGGAACATCATTGAAGGAATTAAATCAGCCTATTTCATTTTTTCTGGACAGTATACACAGCAGTGAGTGAAAATATGAAAGGGACCAAATATTCTTTGGATTTGAACATGCTATATGGATTCCAGGGAATTCCAAATAGGTCAAAGGAATCTGGAGAAGTTTGATTTACACCAAAAAAATCCAATCCAAAATAAAAAAAACCCCAAACCCTATCAATTTTATTAAAGAAAATATGACCACTCTTTTGATCCCTTCCCCAAACTTCTGATTCTACACAAAGTAGAAAGTGACCCATTGTGTTAAATCCACAACTCAGTTCACTCCAGTGGCACACAATAAGAACATACCCCATCAATCTGGAACTTAAATCTGATGGACGACATAAAGCTTAGATAAGTACGGTGTTTGTAGCAGTATACAGGTACAGATTTTGCAGAAGTGCTATATGATGCAGTGATATTTCAGAAAGGGTTGAAGACTTTCAGAATTCCAAATAATTAAGGTCTATTTCACAGAATCAGAGTGGTTGAGGTTGGAAGAGACCTCTGGAGGTCATCTGGTCTAACTCCCCTGCTCAAGCAGGGCCAACTAGAACCCGTTGCTCAGGGACACTTTGTGGTAGGTTAACCTTGGCGGGCTGCCAGCTGCCTACCAAGCCACTCTGCCACTCCCCCTCCTCAAACGGACAGGGGAATAAAATATGACAGAAATGATCTTGGTCAAGATAAGGACATGAAGATCACTTGCCAATTACCATTGCAGGCAAAACAGGCTGAGCTTGGGGAAATTAATTTAATTTATTGCCAGTCAAATCAGAGTAGGGTAATGAGAAATAAGAACAAATCTAAAAAACACCTTCCCCCTACCCCTCCCTCCTTCCCAGGCTCAACTTCACTCCTAACTTCTCTACCTCCATCCTCTGAGCAGTGCAGGGCGATGGAGAATGTGGGTTGCAATAATTTCATAATGCTTTGCCTCTGTCGCTCATTCCTTCTCATGATCTTCCCTTGCTCCAGTGTGGGGTCCCACCCATGGGATATAGTCCTTCATGAACTTCTCCAGAGTGGGTCCTTCCCACAGGCTGCAGTTCTTCAAGAACTGCTCCAGCATGAGTCCTTTCCATGGGGTGCAGATCTTCAGGAATGGACTGCTCCAGCACAGGTCCCCCAGAGGGCAGAAGTCTTGCCAGCTAACCTGCTCCAGCATGGGCTCCTCTTCACAGGCCACGGTTCCTGCCAGGAACCTCCTCCAGCATGGGCTGTCCATGAGGTCACAGCTTCCTTCAAGGCACATCCACCTCCTTCAGCATGCGGTCCTGCATGGGCTGCAGGGTAGATATCTGCTCCACTGTAGACCTTCATGGGCTGCAGGGGGACAGCCTGCCTCACCATGGTCTTCACCATGTGCTGCAGGGGAATCTCCAGGAGGTGCCTGGAGCTCCTCCTCCCTCTCCTTCACTGACCTTGGTGCCTGCAGAGTTGTTTCTCTCACACAGTCTCACTCCTTTCTCTCAGCTGCTTTGCGGAGCATTTTTTACCCCTTCTTAAAAATGTTATCACAGAGGCACTACTAACATTGCTGATTGGCTTAGCTTCTGCCAGTGGTGGGCCCACCTTGGAGCTGGCTGAAACTGGCTCTGTCTGACATGGCAGCAGCTCCTGGTTCTTCTCACAGAAGCCACCCCTGCAGCCCCCTCTGCTGCCAAAACCTTGCCATGTAAACCCAACACACATGTCCAGATGGCTTTNTTCGCACCCTCCCTTCAGGTAGTCATATACACTGATAAGATTCCCCTAGAGCCTTCTCTTCTCCAGGCTGAACAGTCCCATCTCTCTCAGTCTTTCCTCATACAAGAGGTGCTCCAGTCCCTTAATCATCCTTGGGGCCCCTTGTTGGATTCTCTCCAATGTGTCCATGTCTCTCCTTTACTGGGGAGCCCAGAACTGGACACAGCACTCCAGGTGTGGCCTCACCAGTGCTGAGTAGAGGAGGAGGATCACCAGCCTTGACCTGCTGGCAATGCTTTGCGTAATAAGCCAGATTCAGGAGACAGCTGAACAAGTTTTCATGGTAATCTTTTTCTAATGAAAGGTTCTGATGTGAGCAAATAGAGCATTTGAGAGGAAATGGCCTTAAGTTGCATGAGGGGAGGTTTAGATTGGATATTAGGAAAAAATTCTTTACTGAAGGTGTTGTCAGGCATTGGAACAGGCTGCCCAAGGAAGTGGTTGGGTCACCATCCCTGGAGGTACTCAAAAAGCATGTAGACAAGGCACTTCAGGACATGGTTTAGTGGGCACAGTTGATGGTTGGACTCGATGATCTTAAAGTTCTTTTTTTGCAACCTAAATGATTCTTTGATTTGCAGAAAATTAATGTTATTACACTAAAATTGAAAAATTTTAGATACTGTAATAGTTACCTGGCTGTGAATATGTCAGGATGGATGGATGTCATTTTCTGACCCCAGATTGTGAAAAAAAGTGACACAGCACATTATGATTTTTTTGAAAAAGTGTGTTAGGGTGAAAAAACCCTGCACCTGTACAGTAGAAAGAATTTGTTTTGATTTTTTATTTAAATCTTAATCTTATATCTTAATTATCGTACAAAAACTAGTTGTCAGCAATAAGAAAACTGTTGAGGATGTGACACAAAAGGTTTCCAGCAGCAGATGGTAAGCTGTCATGTTACCTAAAAAGTATTTTCCAGAACAGGAATTTTTCCATTGTTTCTTCTATTATTTTTGAAGCTGTGGATTCTGGCCCTGTTTGAAGACCTATGAGTCTTCAGCTGACTTCTGTATATCTCATTTAGGACCACAGTATCATAACAGTTAACATCCACTTAGTGTGTAGAATGTAAGACAGACTTTTTTTGTTACATCAGTAAGGCATTTTATAGAAACTACTGCATAGTAGTTGGAAGTGGGGGAGAATAATAATATTGAGGTTGTGGAGAATTTCACCTGTTTTTTTTTCTTTAAAAAAAAAAAAAATTCAGGTATTGAGCTAAAAAATCATGAACTATATTTACATTAATGTTACCAATTCACCAACACTTCTTTATGGTCCTAAAAATACCAGCCTAGCAAAATATTGAAAATCAATGCTCTTTTTCTTATGTTATTCTAGGACCGAAGATACATGTAAAAATTAGTACAAATTTAGAAGAGTTTTTCCAAAGGTTCTCCTAATTCTAGGTGCTAACCTTATCATTCTCATCAGTAAAACACAAGAGCTTTTATTGTTTGCTGCTAGGATTTCAAATTGCTAAGAAATTCTCCTGATGAGTGTCTTTAGCCCCTAAATCAGCAAAGATCCAATGAATGTGCCAGGGTCCTCCGCACTCTTTCTGCAACAGAAACATGAGCTGTGTTCTGGTGAAACCTAATTATTTTGGAAACCAACTGTAAAATGACTCTGTGACAGTAATTCTGTATCATCCTCTGTATATCTGTCACTAGGAAAAGGCAAGATTAAAGCAATGTAGCCAGTTCATCTCTCTTTTCCCTGTAGAGGTGTATTGGTGTTCAGGCAGGCAAAAACGTGGTATTAAGAGGGTTTTAACCCTTCTATTACTACTGGCCAATGTAACTTGCTTCTTTATCAGAGGGCACATTTCAGATCACACCCTGCATTTAGGCTGAGACTGAATCTTAGCCTTTTGACACGTTATGTCAGTTTAAACTCGTCA
Organism: Pandion haliaetus; assembly: GCA_013401275.1. Classification (NCBI taxonomy): domain Eukaryota; kingdom Metazoa; phylum Chordata; class Aves; order Accipitriformes; family Pandionidae; genus Pandion; species Pandion haliaetus. The sequence goes on along the minus strand of VYZV01001898.1, from coordinate 9,557 downwards.
CTTCCAGGACTTACTATCTTCTCTATGTATAGAATAACATCTTTTTAGGTTTATGTCACTTGATTTTAGTTGTCTTATCTAAACTAGGTGATTTAGGCTCCCTACACAGTCAATGTGTACTAACACTTCCCAAGGGTGACTCATTTAGATTGCCTTGATAGCAGTTTTAAAAGGGGAATGAATGCTCCTTCGAAGTATCCTCCTCTTTATTTACTGACTATAGAAATAACATAGGTACTAGTTTAGCCTAGATCCCTAACTTTTAGATACTTAAAGATAGTTGGAATAAACACCAGTTTGCTGCCCTGAATACCACCTAATAGTCTGTCAGCAGACAGTATAGTCAATCATATCTCCTAATATGTTCTGAAAACTTTTCTAATATCAAAAGCCTATCTGAAAATCTAACCATGGCAAAAAGCAGTGTGGAAAAAACACCCAACCCCACCCACCCCCCACCCTCCCCCAAATCCCACAAACAGCAAAACCCCCCTAAAATCCTAGAGGATGTGTGAACAAAAACCCAGCTAAGCAGATATGTGTTCAATATTCCAGTGCACAAACTAAACAGTCACTCAATAATTGCAGGAGGAAACGCACATATCAGACTTCCAAAAGCTGTGCTTGTGTCAGGCAGGACACAGCACGGTAAGAGGTGGTGGTCTGAGCCATGGTGCCTGCAGAGTTTCAGAGGAAGCCCTGCTAATGCATGCCTGAAAGCTTGCTTAGAAGCAAGCTGTGTGAGAATGCGCTTTTTGATTGGAGCTCTAGAGACCGTGGACACCTTTTCATCAAACACAGAAAGAATCTCCTTGGAAAATAAAGTATTCACAGTGTTGCTCATGATCAATATTTTTGAACTGTAAATATTTAGCAACCAAATTTTATGACTGGCTCTTGTGTGTGTGGATGAGGGAAGTGGGACTAACCATACCTGCAAATGCAGCCAAACAAGCACACTGTGACTCACTGATTTGTATATTAGAAATATGTGGCTCAGGCATATACCTGTAGTAAATTATGGAAAAATGGTTGAATTGCTTGCAACTAGAAAATCAGGCAGATATTGGGCTTCTTCCATTCTAAGTTTACAGTTGTTAATTTTATACAAATCCTTAATGTAGAGAACAAGCAAGGGGGGAAAACTCACAAAATTCTGTCTTCGTTAGCTGTGACTCTTTGATGGAAATAGATATGATAGTGAAAGGGGCTTATATTATGCCTAGAACTACTATCATGTTCTTAGAAATCTTTGCTGGCAAAATTTTAGAGTGTTTGTGGTTAGAGTATTTTTAATTGTTTACCATGGAATTTTGGAGATGGGCACTTCAAGAAGAGCTGTGAGATGACAAGGAAAATGCTGCGATTGCTTCTGGCTCTTCTTGGTGACTTCCAGAGCATGAAACAAAAAGCCAGAATGCAGCTATAGTTTTAGGTGCCATCAGCTCTCCGTATGACGTAGTATCTAAGTCTTGCTCAGCGTGTGTGCACCTTTTTTTAAAATTTTGGTTTAGGCGGACAGGTAGAAGAGTTTCCACTATTTTTATACCATTGAATGTTTGAGCTCTAATGACTATTGAGATCCTCATATAAAATCACCATTTTCTGTGTAGCTTTCTAATACATCTGGACTGCAGTTAGGTAGCAGCCTAGGCTTTCAATGTCCTTTTGACCTCTGATATGGCCATGACCAATAAGATATAACCTTGTAACATCAATATGTGAAATGACATCTTTCTGGGATACCCTTTAACTATGTTAATGCATTATTTCAAAGTGCTACTTGAAAAGTTAGACAGTTTTCTGCCTAAAGGCAGTATATTCCAGCAAATTTGTGTACAGTGTGCAATGACTTACAAAGAAGTGCAAAAATGTAAATTATTTAAGTAGTTAGCTCCTTCCATTTTGTTTTGATCCAATGCCTATTTCCACACTCTCAATTTATTTCATGGTGGGAGAGAGTCCAAGTACAGAACATGTATCAACAGGCACAATAGTGAGACTCATTTCTAAAACATGATTGAATTCAGCATGATAAGTTATCCTTTAAATGCTGTTGTGCATTTTTATTGCCTAGTTAAGCAGTAAAATGAATGTGTCATTGGTTATGTATATAAATATATCTCAGCATGTTTTAGCTAATATGTCAAGAAGGAAAATATTGCTTAGAATCTGCGGTTTTCACATAGGAAAAAAACATATAAACCCAGATTGCGTATTTGTGACTAAAGGAACTTTCAGCAGTAGTACTATGCAAACCAGAGGAAAAATGATTCAAAGACAATGCTTACATGATGAATGTAATGCATACTTGTATGCACATCCAATTATGTGTAATAAATTAAACATATTCTACTCAGGATGGTCATATATAAGACTATAGAGTTGTACATAACCATGGGGGGATCATGGACCATATAGAGCTGTATAAGATTAGAGAGATCATATAGTACTTAAAAGGACTAGATATTAGAAATATATTTCATTTTTTTCTATCCACAAAGTCTGTATGGAAGAATGTCTTCCATATCCATAAATACAGTAAATATTAAATATTTCTTTAAAAAATTACCTCCTATCTAATAACACCTTTCCTGGAAACTAGTGGTTAACTAACATAAAGCTTAGCCTGCAAAATGAGATTTTAGGAACTGCAGTACAATGAAGGAGAAGGAACTACTAGCAATGTTGTTGCAAATATGAAGATCTAAGCAAATGTAAGGAAACTATAAAAATGTCTTTTGCTGAATCTGCTCACAATCAAAAAGCCAAGCTACTGGACATGAAAGTGATTCTGAGAGACTGAAACAAATAGTAAACTTTAACTATATATGGTTTGGGGACTGTATTTAACTCATGCTAATCAACTGGTTTGAGAGCCAGTACCTGTAATAAGACTGATAGCAAGGCAGGGGTAATATTTACTTATGTCCTCTAGGATGGACTAGCAAGAGGTAGGTAATATATCATAAATTCAGTATCACCGTTAAGACCGTGACTTTCGGTGACTAATAAAATGGCAAATTTAAGCTCCCAAGCTCATGTTTTGAAGGTATTTTGAAAGCATTAGTGTAGTGATATCCCTTATGCTAATTTAGAAAAGCCCCCCTCACGGCTACCTTCAGCCCGTGTTCACAATGGGAGCGGTGCAGCCGTCTAGGCTAGCACCCATCTGCTTCAGAACCTGCTGGCATGAAACCGCAAGACCAGCTCATACCAGAGCATCCAAGGTGTCTCTGGACACCTCCAGCTAGATTTATGAGAACAGAAATCGAAACCGGTTACATTTTTAGGAAAAAAGAAGCTCAAACCAAGACAGACTAGAGAAAAGGCTTTGGTAACAAGCACTCCCAGACCCTCTGTGTCCATGAAATCTCTCTAATGAGCTATGTTTAGTAGCTTCCTGCTTGCAGCAGGCTTTGCACAACCACTTTGGTCCCCAGGAAGAAAATCTTCCTAATCGCCTCCAAGACCAGCCCATGTGTCTGCTCCCTGTCAGTGCTGTGGGGTCCCTGCTATCTGTCTCTGCCTCTCCCTCCACAGCCTCGGCTTTCCCTTCTCCCACGTGAGTAAGCTCAGCTGCTCTCAGAAAAAGATCAGTTATCCTCCTTCCAAAAGGACGTTTACCCTATGTGGGCAGCTAGGAAGGACAACCAGAAAACCTCCCTCATCCTTGTTCAGACCCAGCGTTTGAACAGTCTTCATTACCATGCAAAGTATGAACAAACAGGTAAACCCGATTCTGCATGACTGTAAACCTGCCATTTAATTTCAATTAGGGAGTTATGAAACAGGCTATGTTAACTATTAGTAATAGAATAGAATAAATTAAAAAGTTGAACAGTAGTTTAGTAATGAATGACACTAACAGGCAACCTGTGTCAATGTAACATTAGTTAAGCTAAGAAGTTAGATTATCAGGTAATACTGAAGGTACAAAATACAAAGGAGTATAGTTTTCTACAAGCAAACCTTAAAAAGAAACAACTTGATTGCCAAGTCACCCGTAAATGTATTTTTTTAAGCCTTTTTAATTAAGACCAAACCATACAATATTATCTTACTACATTGTGTAGAGTAATATATTTCATATTATTATGATAATAAAGAGATTTTATCATAGAGATTACATTCCTCTTACCCTGAATGTCTGCTCAGCCAGATGTTCCCACCTGCAGATGTCCAAGATCTTTTTGAAGCTTAATCAGTTCACCTAAGTAAATTTCTTACATTAATTCCTAATTATTGCTTTTTTTGAATATTCTTTACTTTTTACTTTTCCTGTTCATTCTTTTTTTTATATTTATTCTGTACAGTATAATCATATTTGAATTCATTTTATATCATTGTTGCACATAAATTTGCCATCATCTTTATTGCATTATTCTTTATTTGCTCATTGTATGGCATAATTAAATTAATAGCTATAATTATTGCCTCTATTGACATAAAACTTAATCTTTTTACATCAGTTCCTTTGATTCTCATGATTTCATAGCTAATGTTTGTAGATCAGTGCATCACATCAGTGGGTACATTTTCAGAGATGTTACTTGAAAGCTTCTTTTGAACAGGCAGCACTACAACCCCTTTGCTGGTCTCTTAGCAGTGATATTCTCATTACATTTCAATACAATCATAATGTTAATTTGTAAAAGATCTTTTCCTGATGCAGAAAAGCAGTCAGACTTATAGCTATATGCTTTGTGGCAGGGGGATTGGAACTAGATGACCTTTAAGGTCCCTTCCAACCCAAACCATTCTATGATTCTATAATTCTATCATAATACTTTTCCAGATAGCTCATTATACTAAAACTATGTTAGCTACTAATGCTATTTTAAAAAATTTTAGGAAAAAAATGTCATTTACTCTGAGATATTCCACCAAAAGCAATATGATTAAAATTCATATTCCTGAAGTATTTGCTGACAAAATGTTTTAATTAGGGCAGCAACAAGCTATTCAGCTATATTTGGATAAAACACTAGTTTAATTCACACTTCTCTGCTAAATAAACCCAAAACAGCAGTCTGTGAGATTAAAATACAGGACACCTATGTTTTTTCTTAGCATCAGCTTGTATTTTAACATTTTAACCTGCTGAATATAAATATCGAAAGGAAAGGTGTAAACTAATGTGGAAGGAAGGGGCTGATTCATGACAGGACGGTTCCAATTTTCAGCAGTTGTAGAACCAACAAATGAATTGCTTCCTAACTATTGCTATGAAAATAATTTGCAATGAATAATTTATCTAACACATTTAGCCTATTTTTAGATTTTGTTTTTCTTTGGAGAAGAGACATAATAAATTATGAATTCAGCTATTTTAAGATATTTGTAATGATTTTTACTTCCAGTCTTTGACTTGATTAAAATTGTTCCCTGAGAATACTTACCATTTTTATCATGTTTGTTATAATTTCTCAGAGATGTCATAAAATGTTTCTTTGTCCAGTTGGTAGGTATCTAAACATTTCTTGCTGCAGTTTGAATTCTAAAATTCATTTTTTGCATAGTGCTGGATCTGTTATATGTAGTCAAAAGAATATTCATATAAAAGAAAGTGGAAAAGTGTAAGTCTAACTGAAGTAAATATATATAAAAAGTGGATTTGCATGAACATTTACAGTAATCTTCATACAGTTCAGTCCTGAAGACATTGTTAAAGATAGAAAATAGATTTCGGAAATAGGATTGGGAACAAGAGGTTTGGGAAAAAATTTCAATACTGCAAGATGAGGCTTTTCTTCATGTTTGAATCTTCCTGTACTGTGTTTTTCAGCATTACAATTTCAGTCTTTTATTGCTGAAAGTAAATTCATTTTTTTCTTTTGTAATTCTAAAAATGCAACCAAATGAATAACTTTGTTGCCAAAAGAGAAGCTGAAGGGTTGACTATGATTTCACCTGCTTCTTACTGACATCAGACTAAAACCATATTTTCTCTTGCTGAGAAGTAAACTGGGAGGCAGGTGTCCCACTGTGACCCATAAAGTTTGTTAACGATGATCTCCATGTTAAAGCTGACCACATTTGCTTTTTAGCCAAAATTTCTAAATAGCCTAAGCAATTTCTTTGAATGGAAAAAGTATGCATTGAAATTGTCCATTGGTAAATCCCTCAATATTGCAACCCTCAGAAGTAGGTCAATGTTGTTTCCCAATGGGACACTCTCTAGCAGTTCATTTGTAGTCTTTTCTAAGAGTACGTATGAGTAAGAAAAAAAATATGTGACCACTCATACAGAAAATAATGATTAATTAATTCAGCAGAGATATTGATAAAACATCAGGTCAACTAGCAGAACATTTAGGCTGACTGTTTAGCATTTAGTCTCTGCCATGTAGTCGAGTTGAAATACATTATTACATTTGCTTAAGTGGATAGAAGAAAAAAGAAAATTGTCTATACTGTTCTTTGCTCCAGAAAACTACATTTATCAAACAGTTTCCACTTTTTTATTACTTTATAAAAGAGACTGTTATTTCTGAGTTTTTTCACCTGACCTTTCTGTTCTGCATGCTTAGAAAACTTCATAAAATCATCAATACTTTCATATTTGCATATATTAGCTTGTAAGCCTCCTACTTGTACTGTGCTTTGTGAATGGCTCCATATTTTTACAGAATACAATGACAAAAATTACTATCTAAGAAATGCAGATTAAAAAATGGGTACGTTGTGGCAAACAAAGAGAAAATCTGCAGGTGATATGTGAGATCAGTTTTCAGTTTGATGAAGTTCCTTTGTATAAAAAAGCAACAATTATGTCCCTCTTTACAAAGAGTTCTACATTTCTAAAATGAATAACCTTTGAGGCTGAATGAAAAGCTGAACATCTTTATGAGTGTACATGATTCTAGCCAAGAAAAATAGGTCATGGGCGTTATTTTTCTATCATCTAAAAGTAGTATTTTAATTCAGAAGTATTAGAATTAAAATAAGCTTTACCCTGCTCTGTCTGTCATCTCACAGTGTAGCTCAAAATTTTGATAGCTGTGAATCAGGGACTTGAACTTATTATTTCAAAGGCAAGATCTAGAGCACAAAGCAGAAGATAAAAAGTAAAGGAAGGAAAAACATAAAATAGGTTGGAGATGAAGAGAAGCAGAAAATGTACTTTGATTAATTAAAAGGTTAATTACCGAAAGACTTCCTCCATACAGCATACTGGTAATTAGAAAGTCTGAGTGATGTGTGATTTCATTTAACACTATGCAAAAAGCCAACTAAAAGCCATAGTAAACTGCTTGATTCTTCTTGTGTTTGTGAAACATATAACTTGGTATTTCATTTTACTCTGGAGTAAAAGAAAGCTCCTTTTCCTTTTTTTTTTTCCTTTTTAATAGACAAAAAATGAGGTAAAAAAATGGGTGTTTGGTAGGGATAAGGTCAATTAGACACCACAGGACCTGTGAAGCACACTGGGCACAGGACAGAACTGTGCTGTGCAGTAGGACTTCTGGTCACCTGAAGAGGAATCTTGACACCATAGGTGTCTTTTACAAAGTATCAAGTCTCCCTGAAACTTAAATTTCTTTTCCAACATTTTGAGAAATTTGTTGTTCTCACAAGAATAGAAAGCAGAATGTTAAAAATGTTCCAGAAGAATAGGACTTCCAGTAGAGCACCAGACTGTCCTGCTTACATCCCACCAGAAACTCCTCAGTCCTGACCCTTGGAAATACTCTCAGCAAACCAGCATCAGCACACATGGGAAGCTACTGACAAAAAGAAAATGTGTGCAGAGCCCAGTAACTGCATCAACTTTGGAACCTCTTGGGTATAGCTCAGGGACTGGAGGACTGTTAAATTGCTGTTTTCCAAGGAGCTATAGAAATGGACAGAAAGGAGTCAATATTGGATAATGAATTTGAGGGAGTCTGCAACTGGAAGATCATGAGATTCAAGTCATCATTGCTGGTGGGAGTATAAATTTAACAAGGAGTTTTGATGGGAAATGTTTTTTATAGGGTAATCAAAAAGACAGACTGGAGTTACCAGTGTAGTATCAGGTCTGGACAAGGCATAAAACCAAGAATTAACTCCTGTGTCACTACCTCCCACACTTTGAGCCCTGAAGGCAGTACCCTGAAGTTGGCTGACAGTAACGTCAACAGAAATGGCAATGCTTTCAACCATTAGGAAAGAATTCATGCTATGGTTTTAGCCACCTAAGGTTTGTTGTGTAATCTAAGCTACTTACATAGGTACTTATTATAAAGTAATTAAACCCATGCTGAGATAACTATTTAAGAAAGGTACTCTGAATAGGCAAACTGTCTCTCTCCATTTATTCCACTTTTGGAAGACTAAAGTTAGGTGAGAAGACTGCTGTCTTTGGAGACTCAGTGTAATTTTTTAGGGGTCTAGATAAGCAGATCCATTTTCTCCACATTTTATTTTAAGCAGGTTGATAAAATCCCATCACAATAGTAAACAAAAGAACATGGAAATAACAAATGCATGGCAAGCAGCATGATTGAAGTAGGAGGAAAAAATGCAAAATCTTCCTAGTAGTATACAATTAATTTATCAAGGATGTAAAAATCCATATTGTTACAGACTACTAATAGAGACTGCTTATTGTATACTTCATGGACTTTTAGCATGACCTGTTTTTATGTAATTCCTTTTATTCTTCACTGCAGAGTCAGGATACCCATTCCTCTGCATGTTGCTATCTGGATAATTCATTAAAATCTATCCTGCACAGGTTAACATTGATTTGAAAACAATGGCTGCCTCTTCAACCCAAGAGTTGCTTCTATTTAACTAACCCATGTTAAGTGCAGCTAACTAACGAAGACGTAAATCAAGAAGCATGAGGTAGTGCAACAAGGAAGGTAAAAGAAAATAACCCTCAACCAAAGTTCACTTAGTCCTCTAGCGTTTAGGACAGAAGTTTTGATACAATTTAGTTTAACATAAGCAAGCCCCAAACACATGGGATAAAAAAAGTATTGGAAAGGAAGAGGGCATGATCACTTCCCATTCCCTTTCAATTCCCAGATAACAGAGGCTAGTAAAAAACTAGAAGTCTCTTAACAGCTTCTCCAGCAGCACACACTGTAGCTGGCATGGCAACTAGCTGGTTAAGTATCTTTTCCCTGTCATGACACAAGATTACAAATGAAGCTATAATTTTCTTTCTCTATTCTTCTATCCATTCTGCGAGCTCCATGTGAGGAACAGTATTCTGCAGAGTAGTGTGATAGCAAGAGAAATAAAAGGAAACGGCATACTGGCAAACAGCTCTGCTTTTGAACAATAAAAGTGTGCTGCAAAATTTATAAAGCTGTTAAATAAACTTGGATCATTAAATAAAAAATCCAGGCCCTTTATCTGGTCTGAAAAACCACATATATTTTAATCTGAACAGGCATAATATTTTTTATAGTATGTCATTTCTGATGGAGATCACACAAAAGAAATAGGTTAGACTGAGAAAGCTCTGCCAACAAGATAAACCTATAGTCACAGACACATCTAATTCCCCAAGCCTTCATCATTAATATTTTATGGCCCTCACTGATCTGCCCAATCTTGAA
>VYZV01001897.1:17142-27553 GCA_013401275.1 Pandion haliaetus | reverse complement strand
TTCTAAAGCATTCATACCTTGTAAAATCTGGTGATACATATATGCCATTTAAAGCTAATGCTATTCCATCTACTTGTAATTTCTGCCAATCTGTCTTTGAAAACAAACTTCTGTAGCACTATTCTCTTTTGTACAAACATGTACTAAAACTTCAACATAAAAACGTGGATGTTGAATATATTTACATTTAAAAAAATAGATAAAAACACAAGGAAATCTCAGAGTTTTGAAGGTGAATTGTTTTAGCCTTTGAAAATATACTGCAACACAAGTTCTCATAGGACAACTTTTCTCTTATACTTTCATTTTCCATAAATACAGTACCCCTATGCAGTTGTCAACCAACTGATGCATGCTCAAAGTACAAAGTCAACACACCTGTTTCAAGAAGTCCATGAGGAGCTTAGGGCAGTTTTCAGACAAAGTACAGTGATATTCTTGCTCTTTTATTATTCTTTTTTTTTTTTTTCCCCCTCAACCTCATTCACCACTGTTGCTTTTTGTTTCAGGGTGAATCTTCTAATTTGGTTGATTTTACTTTGTTTTGGCATTGTGGCTGTCAGTTTTCTTGGGCAACAGCGTGGGCTGGATTTTGAATGGAGCATCCATTCTGAGAGATAACAATGATTTTCCAAGCAGTTGGCTTAGCTCCTCATCATTATGAAAGGAGGCTGAAGGTTGTGGGGCCTATTTCTGGCTGTTGGTGCAAGAAAATGTGCCCACCACCCCAGGAATCTCAGCTCTCATTTGCTTCAGCCTAGAGTCCAGGTACACTAGGCACCAACCCCGTCTTTGAATGGTTACTTTTGCAGGAAAAAGGGTGAATATGGTCCACAGGAAACTGGAGTTGGCTTGGGAAGAATTAGCTCTGGCCTTGCTATCCTGCCTTACAATGCCTATCCTTGTGACTTGTTGACATTGATTGCTTTGATTTGCCTTTTCTGTGTATAACTATAATACAGCCTTTAAATTCATCATCGCCTGATGTTGTTATTCTATTTAATTCAAACCTCTCCGATTTGCTTACATATATGGAAAATGAATAGACGTGTATATGTTTCTGAAGTGGAACTTCTTGTCCATTTACCTGAAGTCTTTATCTCATTCTGACAACTAGATGTCTAACAGAATCAGCCTTCAATAATTTAAAAAAAAAAAATGAAATCCTCTTTGACAGTGTCCTGGTTTTGGCTGGGATAGAGTTAGTTTTATTCCTAGTAGCTGGTATAGTGCTATGTTTTGGGTCCAGTATGAGAAGAATGTTAATATCAGACTGATATTTTCAGTTGTTACTAAGTAGTGTTTAGACTAAGTCAAGGATTTTTCAGCTTCTCATGCCCAGACTGCAAGAAGGCTGGAGGGGCACAAGAAGTATGGAGGGGGCACAGCCAGGGCAGCTGACCCAAACTGGCCAAAGGGGTATCTTATACCATGTGATGTCATGCGCAGTATGTAAACTTGTGGAGTTGTCCTGGGGGGATCACTGCTCGGGAACCAACTGGGCATCTGTCAGCGGGTGGTGAGCAATTGCATTGTGCATCACTTGTTTTGTATATTTCAATACTTTTATTATTATTGTCATTTTATTATTGTTGTTATTATCATTATTAGTTTCTTCCTTTCTGTTGTATTAAACTGTTCTTATCTGAACCCATGAGTTTTACTTTTTTTCCAATTATCTTCCCTATCCCTCTGGCTGGGGGGAGTGAGTGAGCAGCTGCACGGTGCTTAGTTGCTGGCTGGGATTAAGCCATGACAGACAGGTTGTTCTTGCATAGATACGTAAAGTCTCAATAGAACACACATCATTAAAACAAATTAACAATATTACTTTAGTCTTTAAAAAAGAATGAGTCTCATTTGTATGGTTTTGTTTCCATTTTTTAATTATTCCTGTTACAGGCTTTTTACTTTATTTGTGTTTCATCTCTTCCCTTTTTTCTATATTTTTATTTACCTTTCTGTAGGAATATTGTAATAATTGCAGAGTACAAGAAATATATAAGAAATGTATCTTTTTCAGAGATGGACCACACAATGACATTTATTACAACCTTTAGATTTTTTTTTCCAGCACCCTGATGTTGAACACAGAAGTCCCATAAGGAGTGGGGTGGGTGGTAATTTAACAACAAATCAGAATTAGGTCATACATCCAATACAATCCTTTTAATGTGAAAGATGTGTATGTGATATTTTTTTTACCTTATAAATTAAAGAAAATATAAAGTATTATTTGTGTATATTCATTTAAACAACTCAGACTAAGTAACATCACACTTCTTTCCCTTGGCATTTTAGGCAATTTTGCTTATTAAAAAGGTGCTGGGTTTTTAGCCTATTTTCAGAGAGAGATAAAACCAATTTATCTTTTCACAATGGCATTTTCAGCAATTGGAAAGCAGGTGTCAAGATGGTTGCAAATTTTAAAAATCTTCAATGTGATCTACAAAGGATTTGATGAAGATTGAGATTTTGTTTATTAATTCCCCAAGAGGAAAACTGTATCAGTACACAATTTGAAATGACAATTCAAAAGGTCATAAGCTAATATCTCACTCTGCTACAATGACTGTTTCATGTTTCCATCATCACTGTATATGTGTGTATCTATGTCTACTTGTGCATATGTTTTTGCATGTGTTGGAAGAATTAATTTTAGGCCTTTTATTTGCTTTCCACCACTTTGGAATTTCCACTCTTTGCTGAAATTCTCATGCTGTTACTTTTTTTTTTTTAATCTTTTTGCCCATTCTTTTATAGTTTTGAGAAAATAAAATTTCAGTGCAATTTACAAAAAAAAACCCTGAAAAAGTGCTAGTAAAATAATTTAACTACATCTCTATACTCATTCATGTTACTTCAGTCCTAACATTTATTCTGAGGTGTGTAAACTTGTTTTTGCAGTCAAATCTGGATTCATATATTGTTTCCCCCAGAAGCTGAAAATGTGAACCCAAACAATGAGAATCCAGGGGTTTTTTATTTTATTATCGATAAGTGAACTAACCTCTTTTGCTTATGTCAGAGTACACACAGATCTTAGGCTTGTTTCTTAATTATACTAAATCCCTCTTTTAGCTGTTTTAACTAATTTAGCAGACTAGGGGCATGAAGATAGAGAAGGCCCCTCAGGGCATAATGGGTGTGCACTTAAGTGTAGTGTGCTTTCTTCTCCTTGAGTAGCCTGGAAAGCAGAGCCAAAGGTAGAAAACCCTGAAGGGGCTTGCCAGAATATTGGTAATACGAAAATCCCTTAAAACTGCAGTGTCTCTGATTTCACATCGATTCAAATCCACAGTGCAGGGACAAGTATGATTGTTGTGTTAAGCCCTTCTGTTTCTTTGTGGTATAATATAGGCCTGACCTGTTTTATATTCTTTCAGAATATGGCCTTTAAATAAAACCAGACATTTAAATATGCAACCATAGGCCTTACTTTTGAGATTTTTTTTTAATAGAAGTGCTCCATATTCATTTATTGCATCAGCTCACCAATGCAGCATGTTCTATGTTTATTCTAACCTGTTATGTATAGGTCTGAAGATTCTTTTTCTCATTTTTGTCTGTTGTAACAGCTTCTGCTTTTTGCACAGCTTCAATATAATCCAAACTTCACAAAATTAAAGGCAGAATTGGTATTACTGATCCTTTTGCTAACTGTATCATGTCAATCCAATTTCTGTTGCATATTTGACCTTCCTGCTTAGTCTAATAGGATGGAGCTGGAGATTTTATTAAAGTCTCATCAAGTAGCAATCGTTCAAAATAACACATTTTGTCCTTTTGCTGGATTCATTACCTTGAAACCCATTCCTTGTATTTTATATTCTACATAACTTTCAAATTGCCTAAAGGATGTACTGCATTCCCCAAATAAGGTACTTTTAAAATATTTTCTGATTATGGATTTAGAGTCTGATTCTTCTGTCTTGCAGTCTCTGTAGTAATATTACACATCCTTTGTAATTTTGTGAAGATGGGCTGGGTATACAGTGTTATCAAATCAGAATATGACCATAAGGTGTGGGCAGTGAGAACGTGGCCATATATAGTTGCTAAATTCTGACAACAGGGAGGCTGTTACTGAGCTGATACCAGGACTCCTGACAGTGACCACTGCTTTATCTTTTAAATTTCCTATGTGTGATTACATCTGTGTTAGTAAATTAAACAATTCCAAGGAACATTCCTGGGCACTGGAACTTTATCACATATACTGCCAAATTGTTATGATGGCTTCTGGAGTATTTTTGGATTGGAGCCTTTGGCTTGCACCCTCGCACTTGCTCCAGGTGCTGCACCACAGACATAAGACTCTGACCCCTGGTCCTACACCAAGAGCTGGCACTTGGTGCCACTCACTCGGGTCTGCCTGGTCACTGGCACCCAGGCCCTTACGCTCGCATTCTTTTCTGGACATGGAGATGGGCTTTGATGGACAAATGGCTATTGTGATGGGCCTGGGAGGAGCCTGGCAGGGCATTATTTGGTCTCACCCAACTTGGCATTGTCTTCCTGGACTCCTTTGTGGGTATGCAGGTGAGCTTTTACCACATAACCTAATGATATTCTTGAAGGGGACATAGCTTTTGGTGTGTAACTTGCTTTGGAGAAATATGTGTTTGCAGTTTATAATAGGTTGAAGGGACACACAGATTAATATGAGCTTTTAATGAATATGATATGTGACAAAGTAATTTGAATTTGAATTAAACGTCATCTAATTTATCAATTTTCTTTATTTAATCAAATCAATGGCTGATGGCTTTACTAGGTTCAAGATATAAACTGTTGTATACTGTGAACTTTTCTACTGAAAGTAGAAAATGACTTTCTCAACCCAGAGGTCTACAGTAGGCTTTCACACAGGCTAAAAAACCTCATGTCACACTTCTGCCAGTGCCAGATTCACAGTGGGGATTCAGTTAGAGTCTGGAAGTCCTACATCTGAACTATATAACCTATTAGCTTCTCTGTAATAAGAACTCTTTTTGGTTTGTTATTAGGATCAGAGAAAAAATGTCATTATTGCATGCACACAAATACACACACACAAACATTCATTCACTCTGTCAAACTAAGACTACAAATTCCATCTGAACTTTAAAAACGTTTCCTTTCCGTATCCTTTTTTTTTTCCTTTCCTTTCCTACAAAACTTTCTGGCAGTTTCACTTCCAGTGCATATTTCCAAATATCTCTGCTGGTCAATATGAGTTGTATTTATGGTGACAAAGCGTAAGTACATAGTTACAGATAGCACATAATGTGGAAGTCAGGATTAAAGTCATTGATGGTGAAAACTAATAGAAACCTCTTACAGAAGTTGTTTTAAGGTCCTGCTATGATTGCATAGTTCATATATGAACTTCATGGCTAAAAAAAATGTTATCTCACACATGGTACAACTTTTTAATAGAAACCTAAATAATGTGGCTGGTAATGTAGGGTCCTCTGGAGAAAAGTGCGTATTACAAGCTTTTCTTGACTGAGATACCTGAGGGTGTTCGCCTTAGTACATTCTTCCTCCTTTAGCGATTTCCAACATGCCATGTTCCCATCTTTAATTGTAGGCATTCCTGAGAATTCTCACTCCCTTTACACCAAAAAATCTGTATTTTCTCTTTTTCCTCTGGTACTTGCAACGTGTTATCTGTGTTCAAACTAAACTATATTGGGAACGTACTGAAACGTGAGCTGGAAAGGTTATAGTGGTATCATTTTGCTAATAGATAAAAAATTGGTGCCATCAGAGAACTGCTGGTGCTTTGAATGGCTTCATTTAATGAACAGTTTCAGATGAGTGTATCATGGTTCCGGTGGAAGAAGCACTATGTGACTTGTTGCCACTCTTGTGATTTGGTATTTTGTTGCAATCAAATATGATTCTGCCTACAGCTGTGCACATTTGCTGAAAGTTCAGATGTGATTTACTGTGAGATTCTAAAATGATCAAATTCTATTAAAAAAGCAGAGCTAGACATATCTTAACTGAAACTTGATGCAAAAGTGATAAAAAAATATTTTAAATAAGTGATGCAAATTATTTCTGTATGTGAGATGCACAAACATATAAGATTAAAAAAAAAAAACCAACCACTATCTGTATGGACTTGTCCAGGATGCAACAGGTGTCTGATATCCTACAAAGGTTTCACTAAAAAAGTAGACATGTTGCTACACTTTTTACATAATTTAAAATTATCATTTACCTTAAAAGAAGGCTTATTTATGTTTTCATGTTTGTTTTTTATGTAAAGAACTTTGAGACAATTACTTTCCCTTGGAGTACAATGGTAAAACAATAGTAAAATGATTATTTCAATTAGCTCAAATTGAATTCCAGGAAAAAATATGAGAAAGCATGCAGAGTACTACACTATCATTGGCACATCTTCATGGTTCTTAGTTACTTACGCTGCAGTCTGCCTGTTCTCTAGACAAAACAGAGCCATGTCACTTCTTTCTTCCTGTTTCCAGAAGAGCAAAGGTCTCCCAGTGCAATACTGGTGTCTCTCATGCTAGCAAATATGGGAGTTACTTAATCCTTATTTATAAGACTTCTGAGAATGTCTTAAAATAAACCAAAGTACCAAGTACAATGAAGCAATATATGCTAAAAAAGATATTCCCATAGTGTTTGGATTTAGCATATTAAGCCTACACAGGAGAAGTGATTTTAAGTCTCAAATGCAGTCTGGTCTTGAGCGTTTTAAACTGTTGTTTCACTTGGTTTCAGGGTACTGACCCTTTGTCATTTTGCAATAGACTCTTCTCTCTGTCAACCTCCCGTTAGGTGGCTGGGTTTGGGTTTGGGTTTGGGTTTGGTTTTTCTCAGTGACATCACATTTTTCCTTGTTTTTTTCAGTGACTGCTTGTTTTCTCTTCCATGTTGATGCAATCTGCCTTACATGTCTCTCAGCTTGGTGCTTCAATTAACTTCTCAATGGACCCCCTGGCAACTTGTATAGTCTCTCACTGCTGTTTCCTATCTCCCTGCTGCTTTTTATCACTTTGCTTATATTTTAGTGATCACTGAGTGGCCGCTTAGGCTATTGTTTGGTGCACTAGTGATTCCCTGCTGATTTTATCACTTATTCCCTACAGATCTTTTCTTAAACTTGTATCTTGTTGTCTATCCAATTTTGATATTAGATTGTGGGACTCTATAAACCAAATCCAAGGTACCTTTCCCAGAAATGTTCAGTCTATTTAGAAGATACTTACTTCTCTTTGAATTTCAAACATTAAAAGTGGTTATGTGAGACCAAAAAAAATCCAATTAAAAGAAATAAGACTGACAATTAATTTTTTAATCTATGACTGTATTTTTCCTGTGGTTCTTTTTTTTATTTTATTACCAGTTACTTGTAAATTATGTGAAGTAAACTAGTAAATAGCATTGTATCGCTTCTCTGTTTCTCATTCAAGACACAATAAGTATCTGTCCCAGCTTGCAAACTTCACTTAATCTCTTGTAACATTAATACACTATTTTTTACAGTATTTAGTACTTTCAATACTTTGCAGGGAGACATCTGGTCTTATGAGAAAGTCAGAATAATACTATGTGTAAGTCAGAAACCAGAAGTGAATTGTGTATATCACAAATATTAAAATATTATTATAATTACTTTTTCTAATCAGTTTCAGTCAGTCTTCATCATGTTGTACACATTTCAGAAGCAGCCTCTTAGCTCCAATGAAGAATTATTCAAACAAACAAAACAGTTCCTGAAAAAATCTGTTAATTGACCCTTGGAGTAAATTTTTTCTTTATATTTCTAGTAAGATTCAGCTTCCAGACAGTATCTATGTTTTCTGATGGGCTTTATTCATTGATTAATTTTCAAAACTTTATACAGTCTATTATTTATCTTCTACTCTTGATATAAATTTAGTTTCCAAATAGAGCATTTTTGGAACCAGATGATCTCTTGCTTATGTTCCTCTTTAAAGCTTGGTGTGACCAAAATAATATCTTTACAAATAAATTTATACCAGGTTTTATAATGTATAAGTGTTATGAATGTCATTCTATTTTAAATAAGAAATTAGTTTAATTGAGGCCAGACTTTGTATTTGTAAGGCATTATCATAGCTGGCGTTAAGCAAGTTATACCAGTACTGAATAAGAAGAATAAGGAATCATTCACACTTGTGCCTTCTTGTACATTGAATTATCCTGCAAACTTTATGGACTGAGAAGGTTCATGTTGTCATGATTTTCTGCCTTGCAGTCTATTCTTGAATTTTAGATTATCATATGCACAATGCATAGGATAGGGCATAGGATACCATTTCTGTTACTGTACATGACAGCCATTGTCAGACACTGTATGACTCAGAGATAAAATATAACTGCATGTGCGTAGTAGAACAAAGGGAAAGAATTCTATTATCTGTGTCATCGGTTTTCATACTTTCTGTGCTAATCACTGTTTGGGTTTTTTTTAATTTAATTTGAAGCCATTGAGGTGAATTTTTAATTTATTGAATAAGGCTATTAAATTAAATAATGTTGTCTACTTTTCTCAGAACAGTGAGTTTTTATTTAAAATGTTAACTTTTATTTTTGAAAGCTAAGAAAGTTTGAGGTTTTAAACCAACTTTTTTTCTTTTATTTTTTTCCACAGAAGTGGACCTCCTTTTGAAATGCACCCAAAATATCTCATTCTGTTAAATGCATTTAGAAATACACTAAAACCAGTTCAAATCTTTATTTACTTTTGTTAAGCTCTGTAAGCAAACTTTTGAATGGAGTCTTCTAGTAGCTATTTTATGCACATACAAATTCAGCATGTTGTTATTTGATTAATAAGTAAAATCAGAATAAGATAAAGATAGTAGCTTATTTTTTTAGTACTTTTGAATGTTATGTACTAACAGTACAAACCAAGTTAGTTGTGTAACACACAAGAGATTAGGTATATTTCACTAGAGATTAGTGGCATTAGAGAATTCCTTTCCACAGGACAAAATTCCTGTATCAAAGTGTGTAGTAACTTTTAACTATAGGTATATGGGCATATACACAGAAACAGGTATATGCAAAATTCCAACTTCATTTTTTCTGGTAAATTAGTCTGAGAACTAACATACTTTATATTTCATTGATGAATGGATGTTTCATAATTCCATCACAAATTGTACTCTCCCTATTACAGTCAGGCATTCAGGAAAAGAAAAAAGAACTTGGAAACATAATTTAAATACATAAAGACCACAGAAACACATATAGCGAGTAACAATGAACTACTTGTCCTGCACAGGACACCATTCAATGGAAATTTTGTATTTAGACAGAGACATATGTCACTATACAGTCTTCTTTAACAGTCATTCTAAGTAAGGAAAGCAAATTAGGGACCATTTTTCTTCAGTATGTGATAGTACAAACTAAACAAAAACCTGCACTGTTTATTACCCAAACATATAGGATCTTCACTGAACAAGTGGAATCTCACAGGAAATAGTTTGAGAACTATGAACCTCAAGGTTAAATCTCAAGATACTTTAGAGACTTCATCTGACAGTGTATTTGTAATGTGCTAAAAGTGTGTAATGCTACCATGGTTTTATTGCTGAGGCATTAGGGAATTGCTAAGGTGAAGTGTTTTGTCAACTGTATGAATCTAGATTGTCAGATCAAATTTAAATAAACAGCAGGTGATGGTTATAGAGTTTTATCCTGTGGTCTAACTTTGTGTCAGTGCCAATACTAAGATTCTTTACAATGCTATGTATTACCATAAGCTTCTGTCAGGGCAGAAATAAGTCCTTTGCTGTACTTTATTGTAAATACTGAGAGTGAGAATGAAATTTTGAGTCAGTCAGGAGTAAGAACAGATAGTCATTTGTCCACTCTCCATGTTCCACATATGTCTGCAATGACTACAGTTTGGGTCTGAAAATCTTCAGTGAACGTAAATGGAAGGGATATGGAAATATAGTAGTGGATTCCTTAGAGATTTCAGTCTTCTACCTGTCAAGGATGCTCAGAAAATGTGAGCTAGGCAGTTTTCAGAGTTCTGTGTGTAGTGTGGGTCTGATTTGGTAGTGTGTCTGAAATTTCAACTGGATTTTATCAATTGAGTGGCAGCCAGTATTTACAGAAATGCTTCTGGATTCTCTCATTATGACATGGGACAGTGCCTATTTTCTTACTGAAAAGGAAGAAAAGACCGACACTGTCACTAGGGAAGGACAAACATATGGAATGAAGGAAGCTAAGATTGAGAATAAACAGCTGAATTCTGGTTTTGGTTCTGTCAGTGGCACAACACATGAAGATGAGAAGCATTTTTGTATGAATATAAAAGGGAATCCAACAGTTTTAGCAAATATTAATCTTAATCACTCTCTGCTTCAGTTTCCCAATCTGAAAAACTAAAATATTTAAGCTTTTG
>VYZV01001897.1:4170-17092 GCA_013401275.1 Pandion haliaetus | reverse complement strand
TAAACCATGTATATATGAATGTCTAAATGGACTTAAACCAGACTGGGTCTACAAGTTAGTGACATACAAGTTATTCTGTATTTTGAGTTTACTTTATAATGGATTTATGAGTACCTGCCAAAAGGAAACTATAGCGTACACAATTCTTTTGTATAAAGTTAGTATATGTTTGATGGAAACTGTTGCCACTATCTTCAATATTATGAATCATAACAGATATCAAATACTTTTTATTCAAACCAGAAGGTTATTCACAGAATAAGATGGGATCTTATGTTTCTTCTGTGCAAGAAAAAATATTTAACAACATAAAAAATATAAAATTACAATGTTTTGTTGATTTATTTTGTAGATGTCTTGGAAATATTAATCATATCTGAAATCCAAGATTATGTTAATCTTGTGGCTATTTATTTTAAGATCAGCTAATCTAATTATTATGCACGTATTAAGAAAAACTGAGTTGCCACTTTGAACAGCATTCACTTAATTCCAAGTGTAGTTATTAAACCAAGTGCTGCAGTAGATGTTCTGAGTCTAAGCTATCATTGCTATTATTTCTTAGTTAACCACAGAAAATGAAGAATAGGGAAATTACTCAGAGCTAGTAGAAACATAAATTACCTTGTCTACCCATGTTTCTATAATATCACCAACATTAGTAAATCAAGTCTGGATACAGCCACAGTAGTAAAACCTTGAGGCTAAGGATGTACTTCTTGTAAAATCTAACAATTGATTAATGCAGCCAGTTTGCATCCAACCCTAGCAGATTGTATAAGAAGTTGTACTCAGCTAAACAGATTTACTGTCAGCTTAGGTTTCCATTAGTGTATTTCTGTGGAGATATACATCAGTAATGGTCCCTGATCTAAAACAAGTAAATGTCAATGTGTTTAAGATAGTATTTTTAATCATCTAGTACTATCAACTATTGCTGTTGTTACTTACTTGTTATATTTCATTTTGATTTAAGTTTGTTTGAGAGAAGTAGACTCTACGGTGGGGTATGCATATCCACAACACTGAGGAGACTCAGAATTCAGACTCATAAAATTACTCAGAGCTCAGTTTGATTAAATTTTTTTCCTGCCTACATCCTATTTCTACCAGTGAAATATACTCCCTTTCGTCCTGTAATTGAAATGAATTCTCCATCATATCTAAGTGTTTCCTACCTGCATTTGTTCTCCCTGTTCCTCTCTGAACTTCTCCCAACATCCATATTTTTTATTGGATGTTAAAAGAGAATACGTAAGTGGAGAACACTTCAAAGAAGCAGAACCCTCAGCTAATGGGGGGCTCAAAAAAGTCCTACACTTACAACTTTTTTAGTGTGAGGAGGGTTTGAGATTTTACTGTTTGTTTGTTTTTCTTGGAGCTATGAAAACAGGTACTAAAAGAGTAGCTTTAGTGTGAACGTCAGCCTGGGCTGAGTGTGTTAACACAGTTACAGCAATAATTGTTCAGATTTTGCTTTCACAATAAATAACTAGAAATTTCGAGTTAATCCATTGAAGTAAGTGAAATTCTTACAACTCTACACTATTGCTGAAAGTAAAGTTAGAATACTTATTGTATTAGCTAATTAAGTCAGGCTGGACATTAAATAAGGAAGAATGTGGAAAGGGAGAATTATTGATTTTCTTCATATAGCTTAAATATGTCAGAATATGTGAGATAGGACTTTCTTATCCATTACACTAATGCTATTGGCACACCCTACATTGTATCTTTACTGTAACAAACATGCTTAAATTTGTGTGTTTTTCTTTAAAATTAGCCATAAAAGTATATACTTTAAAGTAGTAATATTTGCATTAAAACATGCTGGTTGCATAGAACAAATTTCACTCATCATAAATAGAAGATAAGGCTTAACAGAAATCTGATATGGAACGTCATATCGGACACAAATTGCACCTTAAATTGTACATCACATTTTTATGGCATGGATTGTAATGAGTTGGAAATAGGAAAGGGTTTTAATAGACACCTGTTTCAGCATGGATCCTGTAAATTTAAAGATCTATTGCATTGAATGCATATTTTTTAATTCTGTATTTTATATGTATTAGAGAGTTAGACTGAACAAATGTTCATAAAGCAGTTTTTAATAAGAAATTCAGACAACGTAATTATTCTCTTTCTTGTACTAAAGTATAGGAAGGAGTAAAAAGAGTAGTGATCACACATGTAAACTTCACTGTCTAGGCATGACAGCGTAAATTGAAAACAATATGTTTATATATTTAAGGGTAGTAAAAAGAATACTGTGAATTAATTTGGAATGTCTATAATTACAGAAATAAATTTGTACTTAAATAAAAATAGGAAAGTTTTAATTTGGAAGAAATAGGGGCCATATTCAGTCTTTAAATGCTGTTATTATTGTAGAAATGTTGCAGAACTGCTGCCAGGACTGATAAGATACAGACACATTTTTATCATGGTTCTTCTCTCTTGTTCTAGAAAATATAGTTTTGTGAAATAATAGCCACTCACTACAGAACTGCAGATTTTCCCCTATAGTTGCAAAATAAAAACCTAAGATTCTTACTCTGATTTTCCAGAATGAGAATTTTGCTGGGTTTCCAGCATAAATACAGTTTATGCTGCTGGAAGAGAAACAGAAGGTGCAGGCAGGTGCCACTTCTCTCAAGAAAAACAGACCCAAGCTCTCCAGTATCAAGTAAAATCACAAAAATCAGAACTCTTTTTTTTTTTGGTCCCCTTGTAGAATAAATGGAAATGGAAACCTGCAGAACAAAGGCATGATACTGAAGTTGTTATTTTGTTACAGTGAAAACAGATGTTCAGATAACCTTAAGGAAAGATCAAACTTAGTCACTTAAGAATTTGTCTGTGAAAGAGAACATGCAGAGAAATTTCTGGTTCTCTCCTCCTTGAGCTTCTACTTCTGTCAATATATGCCTTTGTGGACCCAGTGAACATGAATCATACTTTTTATCTTTGTGTATGAAAAAACAGAGTCACTGGGCCCACAACTCAGTAGAGAGACCAATCTCTTAAATGACAGAGAGTTGGAAGATAAAAAAAATCATGTTTGATATATACCATAAAACCACTCCTGTCCTACTGTAGTGTGAAAATGGCATACATGATAATAGCAAACTTGAAATGTGTCCCTTCTAACAGAAGTGAAATGAATACCTCTTTTTAAGAATGTGAAAATGCTAAGAGTGTGCAGATGTAAAAAGGCAAAGACTCAGGGAGATGATCAAAAGGTCATTGTAAATGGAATCTGTCACCTGGCCATTATTATTGTATAGTTAACACTATATTAATCCTTTTACAGTTTTATGATCGAAGTGTAATCCTAGTTACTAGTTGAATATAACCTTTAAAACGCCTGGCAGGTCATTGCTCTGATGAACAAAATCACAAATCATCTTTATATAAACAACCCAGTAGTAATAAGAAGTTTTATTAGTATTTATTACAAATAAATATTGTGTTTATCATTAGATAACCTTAAAATCATTGCAAATCGTATAGATACCTCACAGCAACCTACTGATGTTATTACAAATCCATTTGGCTTGTAGGTCTTTCCTGTGGTTCTAAATACAGATCCGGTGCATATTTTATTAGGATCTTTGGAGAAGAATTAATGAATGAGAATGAGATCTTACTGTATTACCTACTGTTTGCAATGGTAGGTTATGAACATTCAAGAACAAAAAAGGCGATGAAACATCTGCTGTATCCCTGAATCCAAATACTAGTTAAGTTAAAATATTGCAAGCACTTTGAATTCAGTGGGATAGGTATCCACTCTGATGGAGTTTTATTTTTAACATGCATAGGGTCAGATAGAAAACGCAATAAGCCATTATTAGTTACAGAAAAAATAGGCAGCTGCCAAGGGCGAGGAGAAAGAACTGGCTAGTCCAGTCACTGGTCTTCTACTTACACAGATCTCTGCTTACTTTGAGAAAGGCAGTCACTGTTTCCTGCCTCCAAATCCACCTCGGGTGGCAGGATTGGTTTGTCCTTCCCACCAGGTCATTAGTCCAATATTCTAGCCAAGCTCTGCCCCTTTTCAGTTTGCAGACGTGACTGAAGCAGAAGCCTGGCAGTAGGGGCATACTGAATGTGGAAGGGAAGAGAGTGGGAAGCTGAAGCAGTGGGTGTGTGAGCTCTGGGAGGGAGTAGACTAGGTATGACAGAACTAAAATAGGTGCTGGATGGGTAAAGAGGAGTCCCCCCAGAATTTCCCACACCCCCCATCACAATTAGAGTTCCCAGTGTAATCAGCTTGATCTTACTTAAGCCCCATTGTTCTGGAGTCCTCTCTCCACTTTCCCAGTTCGCTTTATTCCCTTTCTACATCTCTTAACCACCTCCTTTGTCCTCAGGATCCCTTTTGAGGCTAGTGCCAACCCAGGTTTCTCGAGATCTGTATGCATCACTCCTTTCAGCTCTCTCTCTCATCCTTCCTTTACTCCTACTAGGTATCCTTGCTAATCCTAATACATTGATTTTTGACTGCATGAGGCATGACCGCAGAGTTCAACTCTGAGGCGGTTTTGGATCTGTCTGTCTTCTAAGTGCAGTCTCAAAAAAAGAAAGCTTCTTAAAGCACTGATCTAATTTTCCCTTGTGACCTCCCAGATTCATACTTTTATGCTGTTGTTTTGTTTTTTCTCTTCAAATGGCAGCTTGTATCCATGGGGTCTTAAGGTCATTTATCTCTGATTAGGCTGAAAATTAATCTTAAACAACAAAAAAGACATTTTCTTGGGTGGATCAAGCCTCCTGATCAGCCTCTCAGACACAGGTGTGCAAGTGCCTACCCTGGGAGCAGCTAGAAATTCATAATAAAGGAAAGAAGTAAGACTGTTTTAAACTCAGATACTATATTCATGATTTTAAGAAAATGAATTTGATTCCAGTTTAGGCCAAACGGTTTATTTTAGCCTTGGTGTTACACTGTGAGAAATTATGCATAATAAAATGAAGAACATGGAACTCCCACAGGGCTTCTAGCACAAGTATTTGTTTTAAGTCTTCCAGTCATCTCTAAAAGAGCACACACAGGAGTATAACATTTTTCACATACAGGAGTGTAACTGTTTCTACTAAATTATCTTTCATCAAGGAAGCTTGTAAAGACAGTGGTTGTACCACTAAAAATGATAATTTTCCTAACTTGCTAGAGAAAAATTTAAAGTTCTTGAAAGTAATTTATTTTTGTGGCCCATTAAGAAATACAGCCAGGTTCAGAAAAATCCTCTCTTATCTAGAGTCCAAGAGAATGCTAAAACCAATTGTACAGAAATACACTATGTGATTCCAGAATAAGTATATTTGTGTTGCAATGTAATCCATGGAGGATCAACAGAAAAGCTTGTGAGACTAATGTGTTAATGTCATATCTTGAGAAATAAAACTACATGTCAACATGAAAGATTGTTCTAAAAATAATGATCTAAGTAATACATAATTGGTGTCATAGAGCTACTGGCAATTCAAAAAGATGCAGAAAAACAGGTTTCTGACAAACATGGCTACATTTTTGCATAGAATGTGATATTTCTTTCATATTTAGCAGAAAGAATACTATACAGCTAGATGTAATTACAGGACTCAATTAATCTAAGCAATTATTTTGTCTATCTAATTATTGTTTATACAGGTGATGAGAGCTAGGCTGAAAACCAAGGCAGGAAACAAATGTACATGTTTTGCCAAAGAAACAAATTTTGTGTTGCTGAAATTAAAGTTAAGATTCTTAATCTACCTGGTTTTTAAAGTAGTTGAAATGTCTTTGTGTCACTGGAATTAAAATGATGCGTTTTATAGGTTTAAAGTACATTTGTACTTCGAGTCTGTCACCTGCAATGCAGACTTGAGTTGGAAGATGCTTTTTCTAGTTTGAGATTCTGCCCATTAATTCACTTTTTGCTTTTATTTGTCATCTTACACTTAACCTTTGAAGCTATACAACTCACTCCTGATGTCTATGCTCTTATTCACTGAATCCACAAGTTTTTCTCAAGTTACATTTAAGTCTTTGAAGAATAATAATGGTTTCCTCTGTTTGTGAAGAGCACAGATTCTCCGTGCTTGAAATGCTTTTTGCAAAATGCATGTCAAGCTGTTTCTTCAAACCTTTCCTATGCCATCGCCTTTTCTAGCATTATACCTTCAGTTGCCATTTGTCTTGCACACTTTGTCTTCAGTATGTTTCTGAGACAGCCACATCCAGTGTTACCTGGGTGTTACTAACAGTAAAAATGTGTTTATTTTTGTATATAATACAGTGGGATGTTAGTATAATTTTGTTGGAGTGTAGAAGAGAGACACAGAAACCTCTGCCATTTACTTGAACAGTGGAGTGAGGGACAAACTCCCTACTTCACACAGGAACTACGGCAACTGCATTATCCCACCGATATTCATATTCTAATGAGTAACTGAAGATTTTATGAAGCTGGAAAGAGGTGATGTAAAAATCAAGAGACAACAACTGAAATGTTCAAGAAAGGTTTCAAATCATCACCAGCATAATGTGATGCATTTTAGAGCTTGACAAAATTATTTGTTACAAAAAAAAAAAAATTAGAAATATGTACACATTGGTAGGATATAAGAAACTGATAATTGTGTTTTGATGATCTATGTCCAGAAATATTCTGTTTCTGAGCAGAATTAGAATCTGTGTTGATTGTGTATAAGCTAATTTGGTGTCTCTGATAATGAAATTTCAAATACATTAAACACATCAGGATGATTCCTATCATCCTTATATCCATTCCACTCTATACAGACATTATCAGATGCTTTATCACAGCTATTAGTTTTGAACTGAAATATGAATCAGCAGTTTTTATTGGTATCTCAAACTTTATTTTCAAGATTGATAATTAATATATTGCCAATATCCGTCATGCCACCTGTTAATACTCTTATGAAGCCATCTCTTAGATTCCTTAAATTCTCTTGAATGTTTCTTTTTTCCCTGAGTAGTTCAATAAATTATCTTACTGCCTTATGTGAAACAGTACAGTTCTTGGTTTTTGTCTTTGCCTACAAAAGTGTTTGTGTATAGTAGCAATGTACTTAAAAATCTGTATGGTTCATCTGTGACACTATGCATACTGTAAACTAGATGCAAGTACTACAGACCTCATTCTCAGAAGCACCTGAATATTTCAAGTTTACATAACATTTATTTCTTGGCTGAGGAAGTATGGAGACATAGGTACTTTCATTTAATAGAATTGTAGATGACTGATGTGGACTGAGAGCTTTGTCATTTTACTTTGTAGTTTATGTTTTCTTAAACACACTATTTTCTTTCCAGTAATTTCATCCCTCCCTGTGTGGTAAATATTTAACAAAGTACAAAATTAAAGTTACAAGTTACGTTACGTTACCTTATGATCCAAAAACGGATCACGTCCAACTCTTACATGTTTCACATGATATTGTATTCTAAATTCAACCTCTTTTGCATGTCCTTGCTGAGCAGATAATTATATATCATTTCCAGGCCATTGACTCAACATACAGTTGATGATTGTCAAGACCAAAAAAAAAGTGCTTTTTTTTCAATAATGCTCTTACATTCAATAAGGGTACATGCTCTGACAAAAATGGTACAGGAAAGCAGATATTCAGACATAGTAATAAGTCATGGAAGTACAAAGTCAAAACGCAAAAAATTACTTCATTAGCTCTGGGCAAGTATTTCTCAGGGAATAACGTTTTGTTTGCTTTCACTAATACTCTCAGTGAGATTGTTTTCACAAATACATTTGTAAAATTGTTGGCCCTTTTTTTTTTAGAAATTTGATTTACTCATATTTTCTTATTTGGAATATCTCATATGTTGATTACAGACATTTTTAGGTTTTTGGGTTTGTCAAGGGGAGTTTTGGGTGGAGGATAAATTAATTGTCCATTACTTAAACATAATAGTTCTCACCAGATTTTTTTTTTAATGGTGCTGTAAACACTGAATGTTGGTGCAAATACACCACAAAAATGGAAGAGAATGCACATGAACATGTGACATGCAGTTTTATAAAAAACATTTTCTGGTTTAAATCATAATTTTCCTAGCAGGAGGATGAGATCTGTAACTCTGCCAAGTTAGAGGTCAGGCGTAGTGTTTCAGGGAAAAAGAAGTTATTTTTATGACCTTCTTCATGTTATACTTTTAGAGAAGAACTACTATAAAGTTTCTGATAATAATATATAAAGCTAAACTTTTTAAAGAAAATTTGTAATTGAGATAATCTTTTTACATGGTTATCTCCATCCATTCATCCATGCAATGTTTATTATTTTTATCCTTTCATTCTGTATCTCACAAGTAGAACTATGTATCTCCTTGTAAGTTACCACTGCACTGATTAAAAAGTTGACTTTTGTTCATAGAGTTCATAATACTGCTGCTGGAAATAGGAGGTTTCTTGCTATTATTAACTACTTGGGTTTACACTGGTGTGTAAATTTCCAGAGCTCAACTTTCTCCTAATAATGTGTAGACATTTTTTTTTATTATTGTTTCATGGATATTGCATTCTTGAAAAATACAGGTCTTCTGAAGTTTACCTACTGTATTTTTTTAATCAAACTTTTTTATACTGCAGTGCACAAAATATTTTTTCAGGAGAATTGAAGGGCA
The DNA here is from genome assembly GCA_013401275.1 of Pandion haliaetus. NCBI lineage: Eukaryota > Metazoa > Chordata > Aves > Accipitriformes > Pandionidae > Pandion > Pandion haliaetus. Next base: position 8,430 of record VYZV01001897.1, on the reverse strand, counting down.
CAAATTACAAGTGAACGTTGAATTCCTGATTCAGCACTTCTTCAGATGCTCAGCGTAATAGTTGTATGCATGAGTCTTTTTGTGGATCTGATCTTACTTGTGCTGAGAAATTTCAAAATAATTCCTGCAGTTAAGACCTTTGCATTTCAAAGCCTTGCTGAAATCTTTTTGCTTTATTTATTTGATTGACATTTGTAGTTTTCTGCTCTTTAACACCAGCATTCTCCTGGTGGGTCTATATATATTCACACAGTAAAGAGGCTAAATTAATTTCTTTATATGAAATTTCGCTAGAGCAATGGTTGTTGCCCTGTCAAAAACCCATGTTTATCTATGAATTTTCCAGACTTCAATAACATGAATACACTTGATGGTATTTTGTATTTGTTATGGTTCTAAAGATTGAATGAGAGAAATCAATTTAGCAAGACCTTTCAAATGTTTAATCTATATTTACTCTTCCTGAACACTTTCTGTAGAGTTTTTTTAAACATAGTTCTGAGTTTTCTGTGAAGAACTGAAATTACATATGCAGGAAGATGTTGGGTATCTAATGTTTTCCCAATGACCGTTTAGAGATGCAAATAGATTTCAATTTGTATTCAGTTTTGTGGCTACAAACAAGGGAAGCTACCTTTTGTACATTTATCTGTCGTATCGCCATCAAACCGCCATCAAAATTTCCTCTTGAGTAATTTCCACAGAACAACTTAGCTTTATAAATAGCTAAGATTCAATGTGTGTCAGCAAGGAAGTGATGACAGAAGTCTCGTTTTCAGCAAGCTTAGCTTTCACTTGGCAGCATGCTGAAAGGAGGTTGTCCTGGTTTTGGCTGAGATAGAGTTAGTTTTCTTCCTAGTAGCTGTTATAGTGTTATGTTTTGGGTTCAGTATGAGAAGAATGTTGATAACACACTGATGTTTTCAGTTGTTGCTAAGTAATGTTTATTCTAAAGTCAAGGCTTTTTGGCTTCTGATGCCAAGTCAGCAAGAAGGCTGGAGGGGCACAAGAAGTTGGGAGGGGACACAGCCAGGGCAGCCGACCCAAACTGGCCAAAGGGGTATTCTATACCATGTCACGTCATGCCCAGTATATAAACTGGGGGGGGGGAGTTGGCCTGGGGGGATCACTGCTTGGGAACTAACTGGGCATCGGTTGGTGAGTGGCGAATAACTGCATTGTGCCTCACTTGCTTTGTATATTCCAATCCTTTTATTATTATTGTCATTTTATTATCGTTATTATCATTATTAGTTTCTTCCTTTCTGTTCTGCTAAACTGTTCTTATCTCAACCCATGAGTTTTACTTTTTTTTTCCGATTCTCCCCCCCATCTCACTGAGTGGGGGGGGGAGTGAATGGCTGTGTGGTGCTTAGTTGCTGGCTGGGGTTAAACTACGACAGAGGTGAAGGAAGTTGCTTCTTCATCTTCATAAGTATCCACCTATTCCTAGAAAATGACCAAAACCAATAGCAAATTATTGCAGGCATGTGTGAATGCCCAAAGAGTTTGATTAAACTAGGAAATAGATCTATTCTTGCCCAAAACAGCTTCCTCCTAATTTATTTAAAAAATGAAATTAATAGACACAGAAAGCATTTTAAAAGTGCATTAGAGACTGATACTGTATGCAAATATCTGTTAATTGTTATTCAGGCCACCTTGCTGAAATGGCAATATTTTTCTTCTGATATGTCTGATATCTGAATGTTTTATGACAGCTGAAGTTGTATATTAGCAATATAGCCATATATGCATTGCAGGTATGTACAGTGGTTTTGCCCTAAGAAGGAATCACATAACAGGAAATAAGTTGGATTTTCTTCCTTCACTACTAGTCTGAGGCAGCTATCACACTATGAAGCTAAGAAGGAATAACAAAACTGTCACTCGGAAGGGAAGCTTCTTTTGAATATGGCAGTGCTTCTGGGAAAGATAATTGCAATTCTGGCCTTAAATCAGTAAAGCACTTAGAGTAACTGCATTCAAAATTTCTGTTTACAGTGAAGTATTCATTGAGTTGGGGCTTCAGCAGGTGGCACTATTCATTCAGGATAGTTTAGTAGGAAACGGCACAGTTTTGAGCCTTGTTTTCATTCAGCATAAACAGGTATTTAAGTTCAATGCAGATTCTCAGCTGGTGAAGCTGGCAGAGCACCATTGACTAGGGCTGTGACAGAAGGCAAACTGGCTAAGGGTCTGCTTAGTATTTGAGTTTGGAAACTGGCTGAATTCCATATTAAAAATGTGCTGAATCTTGTACTCCCCTCATTGAAACAGCCTTCTCTGGTAGTGATAAGGAGGAAAAAAAAACATTTTAAAAAGAGAGATCAATTGCTCATAATAATGTACAGAATGTTTAAGTGTATGTAAATAGAAGAATTATTTTAGTTACCATGGAGTTTTCCATTCAAAATACCATTAACCCCAAATAGTTGGGGTTTTCTCCTGGAATTGCTGTTACAGCTACTACATTGCTTTTCAAAGCATATGTGTTTGTAATAAATACATATTTTTGTATGTGTAGATACTATGTAGGTGTCTATATATATATATATCCTTTTATAGGTAGGTACATGTGTACTGTAATTTTGAGGAGTCAACACTTATATACAACCTGCCCTCACTTGTAAAAAATAAATGAAGTTGTAAAAGTTCACCTAGACATAAAAAAAGAAGTGTGAAAATGTAATTAAAAAAATAGCATTTGCTTCATTTGAAAGCCTTTGGATTTTTTTAATTTTTTCTAAATGTAAAAAACTAGTTTTGGTGTGCACTGTTGCACTTCCTGCACTTGTGCATCTTTTTATAATAATAATCTCTGCATATATTTAGTAACTTGTCTGAAGAAGCTTAAATTATATTTCTTCATTTAATCTAACGCAACATGGATCAAAGTAGAGGCATTTAGTATATTGACCTAATATTGAAATTTTGCAAGAGTGCTTTCCAAGTCAGTAATTGCAATCTGTGTAAAGTATATACCACTGTATTGATTCAGGGCCCCATCACTTGCATCTGGTCAAGCATCTGAGCCTGCTGATAAGATTGACATCTGCAGCAGGTAAAAAGCATTAGCGAATGTGTCATTTCCTTCTGGCTTCTCACTTCTCGATCACTAATTTAGTTATGTGCATTTCTATACTGTCTTGGGACACCAAGGAATGTTTCAGTTGCAAAGTAGTTTGTGAAAACATGCTTATTTAGTCAGTCTGTTAGACTGAAGTGATACTAAATACAAAAGGTTTTTTGTTTAAGATGCACTATGGAGAGTGACTCTGGAATTGTATTTAATACTTGAAATGCAGTATTATAGCATAAAAAGTAAAATAACCAAATCATATTCTAAGGATTTTAGGCATACCCAGTTCAGCTTTGCAATTAATTCTATTAGGTGAAATATTCACATTTATTTGTGTCTAAAAAAGCTTTTCAGAATTTGTATTACTTCCTTAGCACAATTAGATGAATGTTATCATTGTCACATGAATTTGTATTTTAACTGTATACAGTATGTAGCATTATGATAGGGTCTTCCGCACCTCTTTGGCAACAGACTGTGTACATATAGACAGGTAAAATATTTCTATGTACACCATATTTTGTATCACAGGAATGAAATAATTTTGTAAGAGATTATCTTTTTGGATTTGTGCCAGTGAATACTAGAGAAAAGATGTTTATGAATCTAGAATCTAGAACATGCTGATAGAGCACCTTATAGAAGTTGCAGCAAAAACATTAAAATTTGAAGAAATACTACAGAACCTTTAAGAAGCACGCACTAGCACCCTTGTTTTTCAGTTCATTATCTTATGGTAAGGTTTCAGTTCACTAGGTCTTTTGTGGTACTTGATAAGACGCCTTTCAATGTGTTTGAAAAACTTCTCAGAACAGTTTGTAATGTAATCTGACCTGTATTGATCTGTGCAAATCCTACTATGTTGCTCTTTTCTTTTTGCTGAATTTCACTTACTATAGTCAAATCAGTAGTGAAATAAATTAGTAATTTAGAATATATTTTAGAGAATAGAATGGTACTATAGCTGAAATTCAAAATGTGGCCAAAATTCTGTCCCTAATATTAAAATCTACCCAAATGACAGAAGCTTATAAATAGTACTGTGTGTTTACAGTGTCTGTTGAAGTATGTCTTAAAAGTAGGTTTTGGATATATTTCTGCACAGTTGTATTTTCAGCCTAAAATTGTCTTGTCATAAATCAGTAAACAAGCTTAATTCATAAAATTAATTCCATGTA
>VYZV01001896.1:120820-168538 GCA_013401275.1 Pandion haliaetus | reverse complement strand
GGAATGAACTGTATCACCTGTCTGTGTTTCTGCATTAAAACCATGACAAGTATCCCTGGCTTAACAAAAAAGCAGTAGAACTAGATCTCTTATGGGATCCACTATTTTATAATTAGCAGGACTACTTTTGATTCTATATGGGGAAAAAGTTGACTCTGCCTTTTCAATCTGTGCTTTTCAGCCTTAAATTGAGCATCAAAATCTATGCAGGAGTCTGAGCTCTTTCATAGCATGTTTATAGTTTAGTTATACAAAGCAGCTCAGATTTTCCTAGTGTACTGGAGAGGAGATTTTCATCCCATTATGCTTAGTAGTGAATCACAGGTGTGAAAAAAAAAAAAGTAGATATGGAGGCACATAAATGGTCATTTAATCTATTTGTCTGGCCCATGACAGGTAGAAGTATGCTATGTCCTTCCTAACAGACACTTATTTAACCCGTTTTTAAAGATCTCTAGGAACAGACATTTTCTTTAGACAGTTCATTCCAGTGCTTGATTCCGAGGTCTCCATCCCACTGTGTCTTTTAGAAACACTTCCCCCTGCCCCCCAATTTAGTAGGCCTAAACAGGAAGGATCTTTTTTTCTACCTGAAGTTGATTTTGGTATATAATTGTACAAAATGAATTTATTAAGTACTTCTCTCTAATAAAGAATCATTCCATATGAAAAAGAAAACTCTGAAAGTGAAACAAAGCAAAATGACTAAAAATAACTCATCAGGGGAGTCAGTCTTACTTCTGTCATCGTCTTTATTGAAGCCTTTCTCCAGGCAGGCAGCATCTCCTATGAAATATTATGACACCTCATTCAGATGGGATTCAATAATGAGTTATAAAATTGTCTATCTTTGTTATGTAGCCCAGGGTGATGAAGTGAGGGAAGAGGTGGACCATCAGAAATAATGTTTCTTTTTGCTGGAAGCAATCTTTTTGCCCAAAAGTTTTTTGCATCCATTTTTCCCCCTATGGGGTTGTGTGTATTTTCAATGATTCATGGCAATCTAAAATGTGTTAAATATATATATAAAACCCAAACTGAAGATTAATATACACATAGATATTCTACTTTGCTCTTGTTATGCTGAAAACCTGGCCACTTCTCAAAACCCCTTTTCTTTCCCCAGAGCAGGCATTTACACCAACAGAGCGCAACCACTCTCTTCTCCCGGTTACTGTTACCCAGCATAGCTTTATAACATAACATAACATAACATGACATAACCTAATAAAGCATAATGTTACTTGTCAAGAATAGTATCAAATAAGATCACTAAGATCAGGTGTTTGGCACACATTTAGATTGCTAATACGCACATAGGAATAGTATGACTATTTAACAGATGGTATATGTGCTAACTTCAGTGTTTCTGCAGAGATCTATAAATAAATTATCACCTAGTTCCTAAACAATTCCTTCCATTCTTTGTATTTATCTCACTTTATGAACAATGAGTTCCCTCACACTGCATTGCTCTCTCAGCTGCGAGTTTTAACAAAACCTCAACTTTTTTTCCAGCACTGTGCATGTTAGCAGACTACTATTGGTATAGCACAATTAATCGGTTGGATGTGATAATGAGGTCATGTAGGCTAAGCAAAATGTTCAGATGAACAAGTGATTCTTCACAGTGAAGGGTGGAAATATATGGACTCAGCTGTGTGTGGCAAGAAATCATCATCTTCAGCTGGGAACATTTGCAGACCTAAGCAAGGGAGGTACGCGCTCAGAACAAGCAAAACATGGCATTTTGTGGAAACTGAATTAGAGACTGACAGGGCTTTCTCTGATGGAAGTGGGAATACTTGAGGTGAAGGAGGCTTTCAGCTCCTTACCAGGTACGAAGGGAGGAATGGGGAGAAGGAATGGGCCAGAGCTTTTTTTCAGCTGGTATAAGTCAATAGTACCCTGCTGGGGTCGAGGAAGTTATGCTGATTTATGACAGCAAAGGATGTGGCCTGCAAGGCTGCAATGTAGATATTCAATTACAATAAAAACAGAAGCTGAGAAGAATAGCGTTTTTGGATGAGGATGACCATCAGCGTAGCTTTACTGAGTTCAGAGCTGCCATTGACAGAAGGCAAGCACACCCACAATGGTGGGTGAGGTGTTTACCTGAGGTAATGATCCATGGAGATAGAAATGAATTGTAACTGATATACACAAACATTTCCTGCTAAAGTACTTGTGTTACTTAAGAGGCTAACTAATAGGTTCAGCCACACAGTGTTTTTCCTTTAGTGTTTTAAAGCTCAGCACTAACATAATTGCTGATTGTATCATGAATATATCTCTTCCAATTTCTCCACCACCACCACTATTACTCACACATCTGGGTTGGTTTTTTTAGTATAAAACTGCTTTACAAGTGTTAGAGTGGTAGGTTTAACTTGCACAACAGAATGTATGAAGACATGGTCAGTTTTCCCAGGATTAGGGAACTGCTTTTTAAATATGTCTGATAGGAACAAAAACCTAATCACAAGTAGCAACTCATTCATTTCAACCTCCCAATCATGTGATTGAAATACCTTAAACTGCTCAGGGATAGGTGTAGCACTTCCAAACCAGTCCATTTTAAGAACGAGCATAGGACAGCTCTGTATTACTGAATAGCGAACAAGGAAACTGGGGTATTTTAATATATGAAATTGTTACAGACAATTAAAGAAAGTCCAATTTATCACCTTGCATAGTTACTAATAGTTCATCTGAATTAATGTAATTTCATGCTTTCTTGAAGTTTTGATTTTTTTATAAATGTTTTGTCATTACATAATCCCAAGTATTATAGTTGTAATTACTTGTTATTGAAATGTGCAATGAATGTTAAGGCATTAGTAGTAAGAGCACTTTACAAATTAGCTATGCTCCTGAGGAAAAATCAATAAAATTCTTCATGTTTCCATGAGGCTGTGTCAAATTGTGATATATCGCATCTGTTCCATTTTCTTCTGTTTCTCTTATTGGCTATGATATATTGCAACATGATCAGTGTTACTGGATGTGATGTATCACAACAGAAATTCTCTCACAGGGAAATGGAACAAAAATTACAACCTCAGCAGTTTTTAAGAGAAGCTCATTGTTATGATTTGCTATAAGTGTTTCTAACACCTGTGTTATGAGCTGACAATTAGTTACCTCCACTTGCCTGTGACTGTGATGAATTAGGGGGCCCAGGGGTAAGTGTGGGTCTGAATTCAATGCCTGATTCAGAGCAATCAGGTCTGTTATAGCTGCAGATAGAAAAACTGGAATTTATTGGATCTTTTAAATTATGTCAAATTCCGGGAGGTGTCATACTTGGCCGGAACCTGGGGTTGTTTTTTCTTCTTTTACGTACAGGAAGTCCCAAACTTTTGTTGTGCTAAAACACTTTTAGATACAGACTGTGCCTGTTGCCAGAAGGTTGTGATCATCTGTTCAGACCATTCCAGAAGACCTCCTGCGCATCTAGCCATGTCTCTTGCTTCTCCTCAGTATTGTTGTACTGAACCACCTTGTAGGAGACTACCAACCTCTTGCAGCTTGGTTACCAATGGCGTGTATTATGAAAATATCCTTCTTTCTCCAGATATTTCCCAAAGGGATGGCTAATCTAATTTCCTAAACTTTCACTAGAAAGTAAACTTTTTTTCAGCTTTCAAAACTGTAGTAAACGTGCTAAACAAACCCTCTGACAGTTCCTTTGTCTTGATAATAGCATCAATACATTAATATTTTCCTGTTACCATCTAATCGCAATTTTTTAAATGTTCTAATTGATTTTTCATTAATTTAATTCTGAGATTAAGAGCTGTGTTATCTCTAATTAAGGTGTCTGAAAGCTGCTTAGCGTTTCCTATTTCCTGATTTTTGAATAATTGCATTTTCCGCTAAACACCTACTGTGTTCTTCTGCTCCTTCCTCATTTGAAGTAATGTGTGAGCCTCTACTTTGTGAGTGTTGTCACATCACAGGGTCTGTAGGACTTTAAGCTGCTTCAGCCAGGATGAGCCTGCGTAACAGCTGAGTGTCTGCTTTCACCAGAACAGGTTAAAAATCAACTGTAATTCCCACTTTTGTTCTGGTTTTCCACCTGAGGTGAACACTGCATCCCACCCTGGTTAAATGAGAAAGTTGCCCTCTCCTTTTTCCCCTGAAGAAGGGCTGCCACTCTCGCCCCAAAGCCAGCCCCGCTCCTCTCTGCCAAACCAAGAGGGAAAAGCACAATCACTGGGTCTTGTCCTTCTCCAAAGCTGCATAATCAACCAAGGACCTTCATCAGGGCTCCTTTATTTAGTTAAATTGCTTTGGAGCTTCTAAGGGGAGAGGACCTGTAATTTACACATTAGGATGCACATGGGCCCCAGGTCTTCAATTCAGCTTAAATGGTATGAATAGCTAAGCCAGGCACTAATTTTCAAGGTGGGGAACAATGATTTCTGTCACAGCCTGATTGTCTTTTTCAATTAAAGAGTGAAAATGCCCTTTACAAAGTAATATCAAGCTTCTCTAGAGGAAAAAATGGAAGGTCACAATTAAATTAAACAGGGAGAGTGAGGGGAAAAAAAAATCCTTAGCCGACTTGATTTTTGTTCATGCACCAAGAAACCCAGTGTGAAGAAACATGCCGTGAAGCCGTAGTGCTGGTCTACATCTGTTTTGTGTTATTTTTTCCCCTTTTACAGAGTTAGAAGCATGAAATATTAAAGCTCTTTTCTGAACCGAACACAGGACTTGCACCGAGCAGTAAGTGTTGATGCAGCCTTAGGGCTCTTACTCTAAACCCCATCTGCAGGCCAGAGGCATATCTGAGGATCTGACCCTCTCAAAGGGAGGGGAACGTAAGAAATATATTTTTAATATTTTATATTCCCAAACAGTTTTCTCACTTGTCACGGCAGAGTTCATTTGTCACCTGTCATCACGGAGTCACTTTGCCGTCTGCATGAGTTTTCTCCAGATTGGAATGCTCTTAAAAACAGATTTCTCTCCTCAGTCTAAATCTCACAGGCCAGATTTATCCCTGCCAGAACTACCCCGATTTGACTGACTGACGCTGGAGGTGCCCCTTGCCCCCTGTGTCAAACTACCTCTTGGCAGGGGTGTTAACTCTTATCCCAAACCGGCTTCTTCCATTTATATCTCCCTCTGCTCCTGCAGAGATCTGGTTTCCCAGGGTGCGTGGAGATGCTTCATGAACTCGCCCCTTCCCTTGGACCTCGACGTTCTTGCTGGCGGACAGCCATACCCCCGCTCCGGCGGAGAGCCCCTTCTGCCCACGTGCCCAGGGTCCGGCTGGGTACCTCGCGCTGAACACCCCTCAGTCCCACTTCATGCTATTTATTTTTATAGCGCTTCTACCAACAAGATGATAATCTATGCTCATAATAAGTACAATACAAAAATGGTCAAGGAAGAGAGAGGTCTTATACGCTGCTGAAAGTCTGTAACAAGCATGTCCATGCATATTTTGGCCCTTCCCAAATTCCTGCCCAGCCCTTTGGAGATCTTCATCCAGCACAGAATTACTTCTTGCAGAATTACCTTGGGTTATCCCCCAGCACCACTGCTTTATCTCACTCATTCCAGGTGCAAAGCCATCAAAGACTTCCTTCCAATGGGAATTTCAAGATTTACCTGAGTGATTGGTGTAAAGGAGTTTTGAATGTGAATCTTCTAAGTGGGATTTCAGGGCTAGTACTCATTATTATTTATTCTGTCAGTAGCATTTAGAAATGAATATTTGCAGCTCAGTGCATTCTCCATACCAGATATGGTTTGCCTATTGAGAAAAGCTATGCCTGCGGCCTTATTCCTCTGCACTGTGCAAAGTACCAATGACATGCACTGTTTCTTCTTCTTCAGCATAAGCTACGGAATAGAGAAGTTTCTCTTATACCTTAAAAGCTTTGTATTAGACAGGATCAACCTTCAAGGCAAAAATAACTAATCAATTAACTTCATTATTTTTATTCAAAAAAAGCCAGTCATTTATTCCAAAGAATTTAAGTCAGTATTTTTCTTTCCCTTGCAAATCCCCGCCTGTAACTTCTTTTTTGTCATACCAAAGGACGAAGAAGCTCATGTGGACATTATGGATATTTTATTCCATAATTTATTGGAATCTAAGTCATATTGCCTGCAATGAAAGTGGAGCAGATAAAAAGAAAATCACCCAGACTCCAAATATAGACTGGATTTATCCTTCAAAAATACTAAATTTTATCAATCAGAATCTAGCAGCTCTGGGACCTGTAGATGCTTTGTTACCTACTATATCTCAATTGCATATATTGCTTTTCCAATACAACATGCAGTGTGTAGCTTTAGGATAAACACTTTTATAGGAACTGCAGAATAGTAAATAATATATAACTAAAAGATAATCTTCAAATACTTATACATTCCCTATTACTACTTATCTGACTAGCTCACTGCCTGTAACGCTCCTTACAACACCTCTGTAATGTATGTTTCCATTTCACAGATAACGAATTCCTGTACAAGAGGAGTGAGAGTCTCCTTGTACAATAAAAGTTTAAGCAACTAACCTAATGGAATAAAACAGCTTTAACAAAGTGTCCTGATACAGCATAGCCTTGAACATGGTGGTAAGTACTCTGAGAGAGATGATAAAAGCCATTTGAGAGAGAGGAAAATGCAGCTTGGGTTTCTGATGCCTCTTGGTCTGCTATGACGTTAAATAAAAGTGGAACGTTGCTATCCTCAGCTCCAGTTCATGAGTTTAACAAGAGAGAGGAGGTCATGACTGCATTTGGTGTCGATGGACATTAGGTGGGCTCTGAGAACACAGACTCAAGCCTTTAGGGAATGATGGAGAAAGCAAAACCCCTCAATTATGTAGACATACCCGTATCTTCTGGTTTTAAGATTCCAGGCTGTTCTTTCTGTCTTCAGGAGTGTCTGGATATTTGCATAATCCTGTTCTTGTAGTAGCTGAGCTTTAATATAGAAGCGCTATTATCACCCTGCCTTGTCCTGTCAGCAAGCAGGTGGAACCCTTCCAGCCTTCCTGCTTCATCACTGCCGGATGGTGGTTGATGGCTCCTGCTCTTCCTTAAGCCTGTGAGAGCCTGTGTGTGCACAGACTTCTGCAAAGAAATAAATACTGGAAAGCTCACCAGAGATACAGGAAGAGGAGCTGAATGTAGTGAGGTCTCGCAGTTTTTTTGGTCCTTGAGTGAAAAAGCTGTGTTGCTTATAGTCATTTCTGTGCCAATATTCTGCTCAAAGTAGCCTTGAAGGAAACACAGCAGTGCCCCACTTCAGAGTGGCTAGAGCACTGTACAGCCCCCTTGCAGCAATGCATATCAGGTTCTCACCATTGTTTTTCCTGACTGGGGTGGGGGGAACATTGTGAAGAAGAGGGGAAAAAAGAAAATATGCCTGAGGCTGCTGGGTCTGCTCCATGGAGAGCATCCATTAAGCAAAGACCTTGATGTAGACTCCCACCGTGGGGAGCTGCTGCAAGAGAGTGCTGGAGCTTTGGCATAGTGTCCATAGCAATCAGAACTGATAAATGAAAGTTCCATTTCTTTTTACTCCAGGCAGAATTTTTACAAAACATGGGCTTTATTTCCAAGTAATGAACTGAATTCTTGGTATATTTACTGTAACTCATTGTATTCAGCAGCTTGCACTCCACCTACCCATACACAGGGAGAGGTAGGTACTGCTACCATAGTTATATTGGATTATTTAACTGTGGTTAAAAATCCAAAAGGCAATTTTGAGCTATAAGCCTATTTAGTGACATAAGGAGAGATGACAGAAGTATTTCCATCCTCTAGACAGGATTGATCTGCAGGGAGTGTTGCTACTGCAGGTTACATTTTTTTTCTCACCTGCTCACGGGAAGATGCAGATTGTGAGGTGTTACCGGGATCATCAGGAGGGCTGTGCAGAGCCTGGAAAGGACACTGGTTTATATCCGATTCTGCACATATCTGCAAGTTGAGATATATTTCTGCATATATATAGGGAAGCCCTTTCAAAACAGAGAGGTAGCCTTAATGCGTTACTTAGCATTTGTAGGTTATAGAATGAGGTGATTAGAGGCGAGTCTGACTTTACCTGAAATGTCCCTAAAGAGGTTAAGGGAACATAGTAAATGAAGTAAAACTTTGGGGATGTATGTTTGATGGTGACCTGCTTCTGCCAGTGGAAAGCTGAGCTCTTCCTCCTGCTTGCTCTTCAGTTATCAGTTGGCCATCCCTGAGTGCCCACTGAACGCTACATTGTGGAGCATATATCTCCTTTTGAAAAAGAAAGACGTTGCAGTGTTCATTCTTGCAATATAAGCTGCTAGACAGCCTGATCAGTATGCCAGCCCTCGCATGCAGTGATGAATTAACAATCAGTTTAAAGACCCAGAGAGCTTTACTCAAGGTGGTAGTTACAACATCTAGCACACCTTTTAATCAAATACAATTGTTGCAGAGGGATTTCTGGACACACACAGTACCACAATACAACCAATCCAGAAGTGTGTGTGCCATTTAGACTAAAATTCATGCATGCCCAGACTTTGCAAATTCAGACTATCTGATCTAAGTGTATCGATTTTTCCATTTTCTGTTTCAAAGCATATACTACAAGTAAAAAGGGTTATGACATTTTGAGGCGTGCTGTATTGCCTTGTGATGTTTCTGTAATTTGTGCGCAGTCAAAGGTAAATAACATGATGAAGTAATCAGATGAAAAGTAGGCTTTCATGCTAGCTGAGCATCTCACAGACAGTTGCTCTTAACAGGGTTTTGCTAATGCTCAGACTGTCATGATGTAGCAAAGACTAAAGGGACTTGATTGCTTTTAATATATTTCCCCTGAAACGGTTAAATGCTAATGATGGACTGTTATGTTTCAGAATGGAAAAACTCTGTCCGGGAGGAATTATTGCCTCTTTAATTTGTTATTTCAGCAAAACTGTGTTGTCTTCTGTCTATCTGACAAAAGACACGTGAGAGCACTTGGGAGACACAGATTTTATTCCAAGTGCTCCAGCGCTATCACTCACATCCATGCTGCTATGAGCATGTCATCACTGGCCAAGAGGAGGGAGGATGTGCGTATTTAGAAAAATGCTATTGAGAATAAGCACCAAGCAAAGCCCCTGAGCATCCCTTTGAAAAACATGAGAATATGGTTGCAGCCCAAAAATGCCAAGGAAAAATCCTTCCTTGGTCTGTAGCATGGGGGAAAACTTCTAAACATGTGGTCTAATATCTCCACTGTGTGCCCTCCTGTGTGGTTCAGGACAAAATGACTAATCCTATTCATGAATTTAAATTGTTGTCATTGTTTGTCAGAATTCATGATTAATAATGGGGGCCTGAAGTCTGCGGAAGCCGCAGTCATCACGACTGTCTATCAGCGAGGGTAGGACAATTTTAGAATCTAATTTAAGATCCCTAGGCAGCTAGATATTTTCAATTAATGCTGAATTTTCTGGGTTTATGCCCTGAATAGTTATGAATTAGGTTCACACGTGATTCTTTTTCATGGTGGAGTACTTTATTTTGCAGTTTGTTTAATTGAACATCTTGTTTCTCTTGCGTATCTGCCAGTGTCTCCTATAGACATGTAGGAGAACTAAAAGTTGGTAACAGGCCTGGACAGACTGTTTTACTGCAGATAGTTATGGGGATTTCCCTCAAGACCAGTTGTTTGCGCAGTTACTTTTACTTAAACCTGATGAAATAATTAAAACAAATCCCCTGTGTGCCTTGGGATAGAGTTCTGGTTGAAGCCATATTTAAGCAGTTCTCTGTAACAGGTTTTTTGTTTGTCTTTTTTAAGGCATGGAATGCAATTTAGATGTTCTTCATAAATAAAAATAGATTTTTGCAAAACACTTAATTAATATGCATACAAATGCGTCTTGACACCACAGAATAGGAGAAATCCCAGTTTTACTGATCAAAACACTTCTTGAAACCTGGATGCTTTTTTCTTTTGTGACTTTTGAACACAACTGTGATCCCGCTGTCCCTGGCTGGGAAGCGAGAGCCGCTGTTTGTGCCTGCTCGGGCTCTGTGGTGCCTTCAGGAGGTGGCTCTGCTGGTGGCAGGGCTCGGGACAGCTGCTTCATCGGAGATGTCTGCTCCGATGTGCATGCAGGAGAAGCAAAACCTGGGACAACTAGGACGCTCGTGCACAAGCATCTTTATTTTGGTTTGGAAAGTGAGTTGTGTAAGACTCGAAGGGAAACCTTCCACGTCCCCATCTCTTTCTTCAAGCTGCTTCTCTTGCATAGCTCACAAAGATGAACTCCCAACAGAGTTGTCTGTGACCTTCCCTTTACGTAGAGCTGAAGCATTACTGGTGACCTTGTGTTGGATGCCAATACTGAATTTGGAGGGGGAAAGTATCATGTGGGCGGCATGTTGTGACTCGGGAGCAGAGCTCAGAACTCAAATCTGCATGAGGACCCCTGCGCCTGTAACAGGCTAGACAAGCTGGGATCTGACACCAATGCTTTTTAACCAGACGGCAGATCCAGATCAACAGCTCCAGCTCTTGCAAAACACAGGTTAGGTTTTCAAAATGTACTGCTTGCTGGGTAGCAAGAGATGCACAGGATTTATAGGGAGCTTTCAACTTTATTTATGACAAAACAAACCTTCGCCAGGAAGTATGAATAACGTAGGACTGCCATCCTATGTATCCCGCTAATGCATTTATGTGCTCTTGCTCTGCTCTCTCTCACTGATGCTGTCTCTCATTTTCAGCTTGTAGCTTTAATAATCTATGCCACTTCCTTCTGTACAATATTCCTCCTGCAGCTTTCATTTGACAGCTCTGTTTTTAATAGAGGATAAGCATGAAACTCCAGCTGAATCTGAAGACATATTTCTAATCTCATACAGCATTTATTTTGCTACTTGGAGAGCTCACTATCTCGAACAGAGGAAAAAGCATTTTTCACATATTAACTTGAGATGTACAATAGGTTTCCAGAGGTATCGTTAATTTAGACTCAAACTCAGAGTTAGTTATCTTGTAGTAAAAAGACAAATACGCATAAGCCCTGTTACTTGGATAATAGGCTTGATTCAATTATTTATCTTGGTGATTGCAATAATATGCCAGGCAGCTCGATTCAGGGAATAGTCCCATTTTGTTAGGTATTGAATGAAGGTGTCATAATATCAACATGCCTGCCTGCCTGGATTTTAAGAGATAGCCTGAAGTATTGGTTGAAACAAAGTAAATTGGATGGCGACATGAAAATAAGAAATAAGGAAATGTTAACTGTGAAATAACTGTTTCAAGGTAATTTGTTCCACTAGTCTCATCAGGTCATTATAACATTTTCCATGTACTGTGGTTTTGTCTATTTTAAGAGAAGTTACAACTCATAGTTTCACAGTGATGCCACTAAAATGAAACATTTTCCTGTATGATTGTGTTTGCCAACTTAAATGACAACCTTCAATTTGTCTGTCCTCTCTCTTTCATATGGGAAAGGATGTAAATGTCTCACCACTAATGAAAAAGTAGTGCGCATCTGGAATATGGGATATATTTACCATTATATGGTTGCTGTTAAGAACTGGAGGATTAAAGCAGGATGGTAGCTGTGGGTTTGTCTGCTGCTGTGGACAAACGAGACCCGACTTTGTTGTGATCTTCTCCCCACAGTAACTTCGGGAAGTGTCTTGGGGGGGGGTTATGAAACCTAAGTAAAGGAACTGCTTGATATTTAGCCCATTTTGACTGTTGTATATTGGCATGAGACTTCAAACTATTAGTGAGTTAAGTATTTCAGAGGGAATGCTTCACCAGCATGAAATATTAAAGAACTGGTGTTTAACAGCTGAAAATACTTAATGCCATTGACAAAATCAATTTTTTTGGCAAACGGGTTCTCTAGCTGCTAAGTGGTATCAGCTGTATGGCATTGAGATGTGCTTTGCCTCAGACAGGCCAGAAGTCACACATGATTTCTCTCAGGTTTGCAGGTCTGAGTGCAGACACCTGGCCAGCAGCTGCACCAGGAGGGAGGGAATTGCAAGAGGGCTCTGTAGAGCCACCTTGCTCTCTGTGGGAAGGTGCACACCCACGTTTAGATCCTTAAACTCAGTCTTATAAAGAAAACAGTGCATTGTGGTGTACAATTTCTCTCTTCTACTAGGGAAAACTTCCAAAGGATTACATTTCCAACAAGAGCTTGAAGGTGAGACATTTCTGTGCCAACCAGTATCCTTTATTCCCCTGAAGACTATCAGAGATGCATTTGTGAATGTAGGGACAGACATGGACCAGCAGCCTGACAAAGGACTTTTCCCCTTTCTCTCTCTTCCTTACCAGTGAGGCTTTCCCCATAAGCTTTCTTTCCCTTCTTTCCCTTCCTTCAGCTTTCTCCAAACCATTCTCCTTGCAAAGACTTAAAACCAGACAACTTTCCAGAGCTACCCTGTGTCCTACATGGGGTTATGAAATGGTGATATATAAAAGTAGACAGAAAACCATCAGAAGGGAGTGCAATTAAATATTATGCAAAGGAGCACTGGCCAGGAGAGCTGTTTATATACCCCTAGAGCTGATGCACCAAGCCAGTGTGATTCCCTGTGGGCTGGGAGAGCAGTGAACAGGAAGCCAAAGCAGTTCCAAGAATTTGAATTGGAGATAGAATTTTCCAGAAAAAGATTATATCATTGAGCAATACGATACACCGAGTAATCACCAGAGCCTTCTCTCTTTCACAAATATCCCTGTTTTTCCTTTTCCCACCCCTTTTTTATTTTTATACCTCTTTTGTGCCTTTGTTTGAACATATTCCTTTTCTTTAGGTCTTTTTCCAGCTCCATTTCTGGCCTATCCTGGTTCCTTGGGGATTACAGGTTCCATAGACAATTTTGAGGTGGCTGTCTATTCTTTCTAAAATGGGATTTGTTCTGTCACTAAACAATATTTATCTCCAGATCTTGAAATAATTTCCCATACAAGAAGGCTGGCTTGCAAAAATGTTTCAGAAAAAGGGAAAAATAATGAATCAAATTTTTTCTTTCTATTTGACCAGCTCTTGGGAATCAAAAGCTCTTTGAGAAATTCAGGGTAAAACATTATTAAATGAGATACTAACGATATACCATTTGATCAGCTCTACTAAAAGAGAGTCTCTGAACCATCCTGACCTCTAACGTCTCCGTTGTATAACCCCTGTGACATGAGATTTGCTATGAGAAATGGAACAAGATTAATAATTAATACATTTGCTGGTCTCTGAAATAGGGACACAAGGTTGGCTTTAGACACATATTTTATTAATGAGGTTTGAAAACAATTGCTTTCTCGCAGCAACAGACAGCTCAGACATTTATACTGAAGAAAGAGGAATGGAGGTAATATCTGGGTTTTTTTTGGTTGTTGCTGTTGTTGCCCTCCCAGGGCATTAACAGAATTCAGTCATCACATATAAACGTTGTGAAAAAGATTGTGAAGTTGTGAAGAAGTGAAATGGGGAGCAAGCCTAAAATAAATTTTAAATTGTCTCAAGACAGCGTACGTGCTCTACCCAATTGAGGTGAAATGGCAAACGTTTCAGAGCATAGCTCACCACCTTGCACAGGGGGTAAGGAAAAAGAGTCTGTCTTATTCTGTTAAGGTAACAAAATATCAGTGCGGCAATCAGGGGTACAATGTTTTTATAACTTAGTTAGACCTCATTATCCTAGAGAAAACAGAAAGCCTAACTTTTTGCAACATTCCCCCCCGCCCTCCAATTGTAACTACCTGCAATATAGCAAAGAAAGCACTGTCTTAAAAAGTGGAGATGCCTTTATTAAGTGAAAATAATTGCACTCATCGTCCTTGACCTTTCAGTTTTCTGAAAGTTATTCCTATTCCTGAGGGCTAGCAGCCATCAGATGTCTGTTTTTGTTATTGATATTTACTAGGAATGATTTTTTTTAAGAATAAACACTGCTGAAGTAAACCAAACCTTTTGAACAGAATTGCCAATGATACTTTAATTATCCAATAAATTACAGTTCATGTGCAGAATTAATTGGAAAATAATGCTCTAATAAATATGATCTTCCCAACTTACATGCAAATTGCAGCTTTGCCTTCCTGCTCAGAATTGTTCCAAATGAATTTGTGGCCAAACACTGGTATGTTCCAATATCCTGTTTTTTATGTGGGTTATTGATTGCCAAGCTGCCTCCAACCAACCTGTAGTGATAACTCATGGTAAGATCAATATCTGTGCCATTTTGCTTCCACCTTTGAGGGGAAAAAAATCAAATTATGCTTATAATTTACAGAGTCTATTCATATTTATCTTAGTGTGCTGTAGCATACCTGTAATGATAAAAATGTAGTTAAATATCACAAAATTATATCATTTTTCACATAAGACTGCTTCTTATATCAATCTTAATGATATCAGTAATTCTGTCCTGTGAAAAATCTTTACTGCTTTTATGCTAGTCGCCAGTGTTCACCCAAATGTTTACCAAAAGTAATTATAACTTATTCATACAAACTAAGTTATCCATCCAATTGGGAGTACAGTGCATATACCTCGACTACAGCTACCTTATTTTTATAATATAAATGGTACCTGAATGTGCTTTACAGTCCTTGCAAACAATGTCATAAATTTGGTTACAAAAATGATTTGGAGATATAGATCAGCAAGGATTATACTTCAGAGGACAGACAAAAGCAGAGAGAGAAGTTTTTACACAGCAAATCTGAGACTGGTAATTTAATGATGGGAATGCTGCTATTTTAAAACATGATTTGTCCCTGTTAGTCCACTAAGTAGAAAATGGATTGTGTCTGCAACATTACACAGCTATTTACAAATGTCAAGGTAAAATCTGTATTTCAAAGAAAACAAGTATTACACGTTTTAAGAAGGGGAATTTTGTGGCTTTACCGTTAGTCACATAAGGGTTGAATTTTTATTGTCCACATGAGGTCCAAAGGAAGAATAAAGGACCTCAGTCACTTATGTCTGCAAGCTTTGGGCTTGTTAATGCCACACTTTAGGTTGTTAGCAATCCTAAAACTACATAACTGCATCTTTTCTTCTCCTAATTTTATACCACAACCATTTCTTCAGCCTGTATCATTTCTGGTGATCTATGTGGGTGTGATGCCTACCCCTCCACAGGATGCAAAGACCACACAAGAGTTGCTAATGGCTCACTTTGGGTTTGCAGAAGGCTTTATGGCAGTCCTCAAAACAAGGGCATTTGTCTCCTTGTTGATTATCTGAAGGATCACAGCATAAAAACTTTATGTTTCTTGTTATTTGCAGAGATGAACTTACAGTGATGGTAGTTTCCACAGTTAACAAACTGAAGCAAACTTGTAACTATGTTCCTGGAAGAGCTGACCTGGATATGCAGCATAATACTTTATTTCTATCACCCACAGACCTTTCTCTACATGATCAGACTGCACAGGTAGGTGTTATTTTGGAGGAAGATTTTCAAACTGTACTGTGAAATGCAATTCTGTGTTCCAAGGGAAATCTTGACAAATATGTACGGAGGAGGCAAGGATCCTGACCCTTCTTGTGGGCACTTGTTTTTAAAGATGAGTAATCACTGGTTAAAATATGAAACCAATTGAATTCTGTGAACAAATTCTAGTAACATCCAATAATTTAGCTGGGTCTGCCAATCACCGACTTAATCAACATTAAGAAATTTAGATGCAACAGTGGACCACCAGTAATTCTTCCTACCAATTGCAGCTGATTTTTGACCTTTCCATACCTCTGCCCTATTCCTTTTTTATGTTTTGCTTTAGATGGTCTAGGTTTTTGTCGTTGGTTTGGGGGTTGTTTTTGTTGTTTGGTTGGTTTTTTTTCGAAGATGAAAAAAAAAAAATCCTAAGTGGTGCCCATCCATGAGCCTGCTCTACAAAGCACTAGTCTGTATGAGTGTTAGGATTTTGCCATGTTCATATGGTACATGCTGTCTAAACCTTTCAATTTTCTAATATAGGATATTCTGGTATTTAGTTTGCCAGTTCTCTTCAACTTTGGAATCAATCACTGAAATAACTGCTGTCATCATTACATGGCTCCCAATTAAGCTCTATAATTGTTTTTCAAAACAAATGCAAAATTGTTGGCTTAGTTGCTGCAAATGAATTCTTCACAGTATCCCCATAATCATTCTAATCACCGTGGTACAATGATTATTAAACTTTGCATATAGATCAGGGGTTCATCTCCTGGTGTGGGCTTTTTCCTAATTAAAATGTTTACATCACTGAAGAAAGTGAATTAATGAATTGTGTGATAGACAATGATTTAATGACTTTGTGTGTTCTGCAGTATACTGTCTAATACTCAGAAATCTTTGAAGGATTATTTTAAGAAAATTTTAACATAAACCTGTTAAGGCAAGGATCACCTACACATTTTTGTGAACTTTTCATGAAACCATTGGGAAATATTTTTCGTTAATTATAGGGAACACATCCTGGACCAATTGTTTCAGAACCTAAACTTTAAAAAAAAAAAAAGCTACCTTCTGACGCTCAGTTCATTAGTTCCCTAGGAATTTAAGACTTCTCAAATCATATTGATATGTCCAAACTTAAAAAAAAAGACTGTATGTTTTATGAATCATAGAACAAATGATGATATTCTATTTGCTTCAGAATCTAACTTTTTATAGAACACCAGTTATAAAATGTTCCCTAAAAATTCTTCATTAAGTTGAAGACATTCAGAACATATATATGTGGGCCCTCTGCCCTCTTCCCATCTTGATTTAAAGATCTCAAGCAAGAGGTAGTCTATTCTCTCTTGTTCTCTTTTCTTCAATTGTTGCCAATTTATCCTAACATTCAAATGTACCAATATACCAGTATTCTTCCAAGCCACTGGGTCACGTTAAATCTTTGATGCTGGGCTTATTGGGAACTTCCTTCTAAAGTACACTGCAGTCAAATCACTGATATAGGGATAAACTTGAAATATATGGTGATTTCCTCTTATTTCTACTACTTAATCAATACTTGTGATTTGCTATTCAAATAGTCTCCATCTCCAAGCAAATAAAAATGAGGAGGAGTAGAATTTATTAATGGACATGAATATGTGAGTAATGTGTATTTACAATGCAACTGCAAATTATGCAATCTGTCTTTAGGGTAATATCTTATAAAAGAATTGTGGAAAAAATATATAATTAATTTCTATCATATTGTCACACTGAAAAAATATTGATCTAACTAAAAATGTTCAAAGAAGACAGAAGAACATAAAACTTAGAAAAATGGTGAAACATTAGGGATCCTTGCAGAATACAAATATTTGTAGGGCTTGTTTGAGAAATGTCGATATGTTTCTTTATACCCAAGTTGACTGTTAAGCTGCATACCCAAAGGTTTCTCTGGTGTTTACACTTCCCTTATCCTCTCCGAGTAGAATTTCTTCTGGGCCACATATCTACTGACACCACGATCCTGACACATCTCCCTACACCCCGACCCATGTGCAAGGGAATCCAGCAGAGCTGAGGAGATGGAGTCCTCAGCCCAGAGCTGCCACTTTCTAGGAAAAATAGAGGCGCAAGGTACCTGGCTTGCAATCCAACACGTACACAGGCTGTTAATGAGCTTCAGAGGAGGAGTTTGTTTGAAGGAGATGAAACTGCTCTTTGGTCACCTACCATCTTTGATATTTTGGTAGGCAAAATTTGAACTTTTGACATAAGTTTATGGTTTCTGGTAAGTGGATATTTAACCAGGAAATTTCTGATCACATCTGTACGGATACTATACAGTGCTATGCAATGTCTAAGTAGCTATAATTAAATGAGTCCCATTTCTATGATTCATGAATCTGGAAAAGAGTATTGTTCCACAGAAACTATTTAGGAAAAGCAAATGGAAGCATTTTCTTTCAGAAGATGTGACTTTTTTCTGGAAATGAAATGCGAAGCTGTATCAATTTCAGTGAAACTATCAATGTATGAATGTGGAAGCAATTAAGGGATTAGTAAAAGATTCCACTTAGGCAATGTGCAAATATTTTGGATAAATTCAAATGCAATATTTCTTTAATGTGTTTTACTTGCCTTTAAAAAAAAGATACTTTTAGGACTATTAGAATTTCCTGCTGAAAGAGCTTTTTCCAGCTCTACAAGTAAAATCCTGGAAGTTTTACAAAGCACGCATGGCTGCATCATGATTTTGTAACAAAGTTATGATAGCTAGAAGCTCGCTCTTGTATATATCTTTCCCTAATTTGAACTATTTTCTGTGTGGATATATGCATATATGATTTAATGAATTATCTTTTCAGTGTACAGCTATAAAAAAAGTATGATTTTTTTTTTCTATTTTGTTCTATGTTTCTTAGATTATTTATATTCAAATGGAAATGTCCTTCCAAGTCCCCAGAGATTTTCTCGTAACTGGGAAAAAAAACTTGCAAAACCCCCTAGTATGCAGTATTTCCATAGAGGAAGAAAATAGAAAGTTTAAATGCTATTGACAGTGTACAAGACAACAGAGGTTGAAGGCAATTTTAATTCTACTCCACTTTTGAAGCAGAATCTGCAATGAGTCAAGGGATGGCACTTTAGTGAACAAGTACCATACAGCAAGGCTGTCATTTTTTTTTCCAGCGTGTGAGTAAGATAAATACATTTTCGGGGTTACTGGGAAGCATTCTATGATTTTATGCAATGATTATAAAAGTATTTTATGTGATTTGCAATCATTATAGACTTTGTGCTTCTGTTCCCCCCACTTTTATTTGTCTGTTATGGTTATCTTTTGTGGTACTTTGATTTGGATTGAATTTGAATCTCTTGATCTTTTGCTGCATCATTCTAAGTTATGCTGAAATATTAACCATATTTCATAATGAATAATACTTATGCTGCCTTTGGATTTCTTATTTGTTCAATTGATTGCTCTCTGTGAAGATTATTGAGAGGAAAAAAAAATCCTCAATTTCAAACTTGCATGAAAATGCTAGTTTATGTGATTACTCTAGATACTGAATGTAAGTTCAGAAAAAGAGTTAGAACTAAACACCTGAGACCAAACAGGAAATGTCAACATACTGCAGAAAACACTTGCCTGGCAGGCTCTAGGTGACTTTGTTCTGGGTTTTTTTTTTTTTTTAGTGTGCAGAAAGGCTAGCTGTACTGAATGGAATGACTTAATGGAAGAAAACTGTGGAACTGTGATATGTTCATGGATAGGCTGTATGCAGAAAAAGAAGTAAAATTTGTTACTTAAGTTAGCTGATGATAATCCCTCAATCAACTATAACAGAAAAGCTTAAGTGCAAAAAATTGTAGATCTCATTTGAAAGGTTATGTTTATTTACCATCAACATCACGCAGGGGAGCGGTTGTAATAATGTACCTGATATTAAAAACAATTTTGACTTTATAGAAAAAGGCATAATAGATAAAATAGGATTTATCAGGACACCTATATATAGATTTCTCCAAGAGGAAATCAGTGTGTCTCATTTTTTATTACTTGGCCCTTATGCCTACCTCAATTCTAGAATTCTTGCATTGTGTTTGTTAGACACATGGGATTTTGAAATGAAGTTGCAAAAAGTTACTACTATATTTGACGTGTCTATAAGCCTAATAAAATAAAACTTTTAGGAAATGCTAAGCATTTTTTCTTTAAAGAAAAGATATTAATCAGCATGTTTATTTACGTAAAAGGTGCTAAATGGCAAATTAGCTTGTATATAACTTTATTCCTGTTGTACTGGTTCTGTATTTCTGAATCAAAGAAAAGCCTTGCAGTAGTCCTTGCTATTCTTTTCCATCAGTCAACAAAGGATACAATTAAAATTTCATACTGTGCTTTATTTATCTAAAATTGTTGGAACTTTAAATATATGGGCTCAATCCTTATCTGACAAAACTGGCGTTAGCTCTAGTGAAATCAAAGAAAAGTGCTGAAGACCTCCCATTCCTTTCAAGTCATGGTGAAAATCTCCCAAGTTGTAATAGCGGCAGTGATAGTCTGATAACTTCTAATTGACCTAGATGGTTCAGGATCAATCCCCAGATGTTGATCTCATCTTACTAGAGTAATGGAGGCTTTGCAAAATGTCCTTACAGCGCAAAGGAAATAAAGACTCTAGTTAATGGATGGGTAGGAAAAAAGTGAAGGAGAAAATAAGAATATCCAATATATGATTGGAGGAGACTTCATAGCTCTACTGCCTAATGAAACCTGCTGTCTCTACTATTTGTGCACGTGAGGAGACCATGGTTGGAATACAAGTGTCAGTAACTGTTACAGGTCTCTGAGGAAGCTGCCTGTATAAATGGGTATGAAGCAGATGGATGGACGAATTGGAAAGACTTGAAATTCATGACATGATCCAGTAGATGTTCATGTTGAAAACAGGAAGAACAAATGGGATGGGAAATGGGTGAGGACTTCTGCTCATAGGAAGAGAAGTTACAATGTGAAAAGGAGAAAAGTATTCCTTTACTAGCACAATGTTTGGAAAGAAATTAATACATGAAGTACAAAAGCCAAGTTGATAACTAGTAGTAGTACTTTACAGAGGAAGCTATTGTGTGAGCAGTTAAAAGCTATTGAATAAATACCATCTAAGTATTTGGTAGGACATAATTTTCTTTCATGTCTTGCATGAATGACTTCTTTTTCTTTTCCCAGACCATTATTTCCCCCATTCTTTTCTGAATAAAGCACACTGTCATTTTTTTCTAGATTTCCAGCTCTTCCTCTTATTAGACTAAGGTTTCCAGATCCTTGGTGCAACAATCTATGTTTTAAATGAGTCCATAGTTAGTGAAAAAACAAACAAGCCTATGTACCAAGGTTCTATTAAGTGAGTCTACAGGGTATTGTAAGCTAGATATCAGAGTTGTGCCTTGCTGTTTCTCTAAATAAACACTATAAATATACACATGAAATGTTAGAATTAGAAATGGGCAAGGCTGTTGCTTTTTTGCTTGCCAAGCATTTATGGATGTACAGAAAGTTTTCTCAAATACAGATGTGCAGCACTTCCATTTTTCACAGCTGTTCTGTGGACTCAGAAGTAATTTTGTATGTTTAAAATACTTTGGGGACAAATTTCAATGATGCGCTTTCTTTTCCTATGTTAATTTTCTAAACAGTAGACTAGTAAAAATATTTTTCCTTCATTCCTCACATTTACTATACCTATGTATATTCTCACTGTCAGTGCTCAACACATTTTGAGGTATGTATGACCATGTACTACTTATTAAAACACAGTTAAAAGATTTACAGTGAGACAATACTTTTCCAAAATTTACTTCACCTGTAGTATGGGAGTGGATATCCTTTAGCTGTACAGTTCAGTAGGATTTCTGGATTTGCTGAGCCCATGGAATAAGTGATATCATATGGCTCTTGGATAAAAATAGGACCATGAAGGGTTTCTTCCCCTGTGAAAGGAAAACAATAATTTAAGATTAGACATCTTTAGCATGTCCTTATACATAAGTGTCCTTTGGTGTCCTTAGCTTTTGGTCAGAAGTTAAGGTCTGCTATTATATTCAGCAGAGAATCCACCTCCAGACATTTGACTATTAAGAAGGAAATATTTCAAGCCTGATTGATAATAAAATCACATATCCCAGGTGTTGGTGATTTATTTTGCAAGTGACAGTGAATACTAGCTTCTTTGCATATTTCCTATGAAAGCTATATGGCAATTTATTAAATATCTCCTGTCTACCTCATGCTTGTGCTTTAGATTGCAGCTGGAAGCAGGAAAGGATGAGCTTGTGGCTTTCTGTGTTTTGTGCTTCCACCTCCCTGCTCGCCTGGTGAAGTGCATGGGTCAGCCTCATGTCACCCTTCAAAAGACAGGCAGCTCACTGACTGTGGCCAAACTCTGACAGTGAAGACGTTTCGCTACAGTCCATGAGAGTGCATACCATGGGAAAGGAAGAGTGAAGACCTTTAGCAGACCCGCAAATACCTTCTAGATTGGAAGGTACATCGTGGTGGGGCAGTAGTCCTGGGCTTTCCTTTGCTCTGCCATTTGGCCTCTCTTTCTGGTGAGGCGGTCCAGAAGGTCATATCACAATCTAAGAGAATCAGTCATTTCCTTCTCCTCTAACCCTTCACATCCTTTAATTTATTACTTTTGTATACTTTAGCTGGCCTAGTTTCAGGGTTTGGTTTGGGTTTTTTTTGTTTCATCACCACCCCTACCCCCCCCCCCCCCCTTTTGGCCCTTTTAAAACAGAAGCAGCATTAAATAAAGGTTGTTTATTCATCATTTTCACTAGAACCTGTATCCTCCTGGTGACCCACAGAGTCTAATTACAGCATGTAAATACAAGGGGACAACAGACATGTGGGCTGGGCTGACACCCATTTGCTTCCTCGAAATCTCAGAGGTTCCTGCAAGGACAACTTTCATGGAGATTAAATGGTTCTTTCAAAGCCATAACTGAATACTAGTGATAGAACAAATAAATGATCCCAGATCCTTGAATAAAGCTTAGCAACTGCACCATCTTTCAGTTCTCACATGTCTTAAATGAGTCCAAGAAAGTTTGCAGTACAGTTACGCAGCTGGGAAGAAGAGGTATTAACTCAAAAAACTAGTTGCTCTACAGTTGTACACTGGAAGCAATGTAAATGTTGGCAGTAATCATGTCTGATTTTATTCACCTATTTTATCTGCTTGTTGGTAACGAGAGAAAGAAAGTACAACCTACTTCCCAAAAGCCACTGCTTCATCGCACCTTGTGTCATTGCTTCAGTCCCCCGGTTGCCAAGTGCAATCCTCTTGCTTTATAGCTCTCTAATCCCTAGAGGATTTTCTCAGCTGCTACAAATTGGTCTTGCTCTACTGACACCAGCAGTCTCTCCTCCTGCATCCCCAAAGAAGATCCACCGTCCTGAGGCATTAATTCAGCGTGCACCCCCAGGCAGCTCCCCGAGCTTCACCCCAGCCAGGTCAGCCCCGGCCGCTGGCACCCTGTGAATCCAAGTGCCTTCTGCAGGGCTACAAGCAACCACACAGGGTGCACGCCAAAAATCAGATCATCTGTATCTGCTACCAGCTGTATGCATATTCATCTCTCTTTGTACTTTTCATCCACTTCAATCTATTTCCTCTACATGTTAAAAAAGCCAGCTCAGCATTGTTGTCAGCTTTCATCTTTTTGTAACACTTATTTTTCTAAGAGTCCTAACCCTGGAATTGTATGAATAATTTTTTATCAGAAGTAATGAGAATATAATATTTATTTTTCTAAAATATCATTGATTTTTAATCTTGATTTTATTTCTGAAATATTTTTAACTAAACCTGAGAAGTTAACAACCCCATCTTTCTGGGAGTGAAATTGTTTTTCACTGATGAATGTAGTCAGACTTTTCTACTTCAGTGCATCTAAAGCAAAGAACATCTGGCAAAACTCTAGAGAATGATGAACAAATGAAAATGTTTTATACTTAAGCTTTTTTGATTAGGAGCCTTTTTAAGGATGGTATCTGATAATCACAACGGTTTCCACATATCTTAATCGAGATGCCCATTCCTATGGGTCTGTTAGTCCAATTTACGCTGTATATCCTTCAGAAACAGAAAGTCAGCCCAGCTGTGAGTGTGTTCATGAGCAGTACCTGTGAGAAATAGCCTTCAAGAGAATTGGAGTAAAATTCAAAGTAGCAGTCAAAAAAGATTGATTTGTTTTATACCACAATAGCTGTTTGGGTAGACACATCTCATTTTAAGAATATCTCATGTTATAAAGGAGATACGGTGGGCATACTAGAAAGAAAAAATACATCCTCTCAGTTTAGGATATAAAGTAAGTCAGGCTAGTAAAACAGCTGAAATGAGCTAGTGGTTTGAAGACAAAATATTAAACTTGGCTGAACATTTTATGTGATGTTACAAGTGACATAACAGACCATAAAATGCAGTAAATCACATAATACCTATCAATTTCCATAACTTTTTCATTCTGTTAAACTTTGCAGACTATAAGTGAACTTAGAGGAGACTCCAAATATTTCATGGCTTATCCATAACTAGTGGATGCAGGTGAAAATCTCAGAAAATATGAAGCAAACCCAATGAAAAAAGCTGTCGTTCAACTACATTCAAGACACGATAGGGCCTTGTTGTTTGCTTTTGGTGTGGTTATTCAAATACCTAAAGATAAGCGTGCATTCAGCCCTTACCTCTGTCTAGAGCTTAAATTCTTTTTTTTTAAATACTTTATATTTTGGTTCTGCCAGGGTTCTTTAGTCATAGAGCAAGATGCTGCAGGAAAAATGAGTAAGTCGTATCTTACAGTTCCAACTTTCTGATCAGAAAGATTACACATCTCCCAATATTGACCAAAGACCCCAAATTATTTTTGCTTTATTTCATACTTTCAGAATCAAATGATTGCAAAATATACCAGAACTATTTCTATTTCTCATGGTAGTCTTTCTTGTTGTGGGGAGGAGGGGAGAAAAGAGTTCGTTCAGCAAACCGCGCGGGACAAGGCAGACTGTCTCTCGGAGATGGTGGCTGGATACAGTTAAATAATCGCTGTTACTTTTGCTGCTACTCTTCTATTTTTAATCCCTTGACAAATTTTAAGATTTCTTTTTTCACTGTTTCTACAATTGATCCTTTGACTCGTCTTGTCTTTGGTAGGAATTTTCTTCCCTTCCTGGTTAATTTACTTAGCCTATTAGTCATTTTCGTTACCTTCCCAGAAACGCCAGTGAAAAGCTTTTCTAAAGCACCAAAATGACCTAGGGATCATTGCTCCATTTTTTAATTGATTGTAGCTGGGTGGGCCTGAAATTATTCCTGATGTACATAAAAATCCCTGCTTCAGCTGATAAAAATGTAAATATTTTTGGTAAATCTGGATTTAAATTCCCATGATGACTTCTAAATGTAATTTAGATTCATTTGCCATTTGCAGACTTTTGGACTTCTTAGTTCTTGTATCCCCTTTCAGTGTCCTTAATACAGGAGACCCTTATTGTGGTGAAAAAGGATACGACAGTTTACATGCACCCTAACAGCTCCTTTACAGTAGACACATCGCAGGCCCTATCACAAAAATATTATCCATTAATTTTAGTAAAGGTGGTTTCCTGCTGTCATTTTGTTTTCTCTTTAATATCCTTTTCTTGCTGCCTGATCTGCAACAGAGAATAACACCAAATTTCTGAGAAATGATG
The DNA here is from genome assembly GCA_013401275.1 of Pandion haliaetus. NCBI lineage: Eukaryota > Metazoa > Chordata > Aves > Accipitriformes > Pandionidae > Pandion > Pandion haliaetus. Next base: position 143,350 of record VYZV01001896.1, on the reverse strand, counting down.
TGCATTTTCAGAGCCAATGGCGTACTGTGAGTCCATCTCTTATTTAGAGAAAAGGTCAGGCTGGTCATTTCTAATTTCCTGATGCATCCTTCTGCATTTTGTATAGAGAATGGCCATATATTTCTCCCCCATTCTCCAGATTCAATACCAGTCACCATGATTTCTCCAGAGATACATGTGACAAATGAATCTTCGTAGGACTGTTTGCTTTTGTTAAGATTTAAAGAATTAAGATTTTTTTTAATCTATTGGAATATGAATATTTGATTAAATTTATCATTTTTATACATGAAACTTGTGTGCAAATCCTCAGCATGGTGCTTGAAAGCAAATACAAACTCTTGTTATGAAATGTTTTATAAGAAGTTAAAATGTATATCTCTATGATACCCAATCAGTTTGATCTCTGTAAAGACCACAATTATGCTAGTCTGAATTCAAATCTAAAGTATGAAAATGAATCAACATTCCTTTATTCATTATATGATACTGTCTTCAGCCAATATAGAGATTAACACAGTGCCAATGGAAGAGGAGGAAGCCTATTTTTTTCATAATTATGTATCAGCAGAGGATATCACAGTACTTCCCTCATTGCTTTATGGACAATGGTTAGTTATACTAACCTATGATTTTCATGTCACATGTAGTCAAAGAGTTTTTGGTTAGTCACAATAAATATTTAAATGCTTACGCACTGTCTCATCCGGACAAGGAGAATGAAACACAAATCTGGAGCCCACATTTAATCAACTTAATTTCCAGCCAAATCCTTCTCCCTGTTCTTTCCTGTTCTCTGACTCTGTCTGGCTTCATATTTAGCTCCTTATGAGGCATGTGCTCAACTGGAAATGCTAGGCAATACAGCCTGAGAGTAATTTAGGCTGGCCAAGCCATACAACCTGAGAGCAATTTAGGCTGGCCAAGACCCAGCCTGTAGCATATGTATAGATAAATTAGTAGGCCAATATTGCAAACCAGCTGACTTTTTTTTATCCCTTTCCTACTACAGATTTTCCTTTCTATTACGATTTTTTTGCAAAGTGGAGTCGTAATTACTATTACTCAAAACAGATCAGTAATGTCAGATAAATTCTGTTTGGTGAAACTGAAAGTGTCCTAGAAACATCATGCTCTGTTTGCAGGGAAAGAGCACGTGAAGCTTTAGGTTAGCTTGTGTGAATCAGCTCTGAGCAGATGCACTCAAGAGGATTCATTGCTCAGGAATCAGAAATGTACAGTTTCTGGTGGTCTGAGAGCTCCAGTGTCTGCAGTATTTGCAGCTTCTGTGTTTATTTCTGTTGCCACGATGTTTTGTGGAGCTGCTCAGAAATTAGGAGTCCTTTGTGAAGCTGTAGAACAGGGAGCTAGAGGTCCTGCATTGAAGAATCCCAAATAAGTGATGGATCCGGGCTGTTCTCTCCTCACTTGGACTCAGGCAGTAGGCACGGAGAGGTCGTGCTGCTGCCCAGGCAGGTATATATGTAGCCTATCCGTGTATCCTTACTGAAGATTGTAAGAATAAAGAGCCAGAATAACGGTAAAACCTATACTCTAAAAAGCTTCTAAATGCAAACCTGCTATAATTCACATAAGCAAACCAGATAAGGAGGAATTTATCCAGGCTATTAAGTTCCAGGAAGGCTGTAAATTCCAGGGGTAGTGAGTTTCTAATGAATCTTTCTTAATGTGCCTTAGATAGAGCCTCATATCTGATCCAAAACATTAATATGACTTTATGGGCCAAAAATGACACCTGATTAAGAGGCCTCTTTTAAATCAGCTTGATAGTAAAACGCCTGTCAGTTCTAGCAAAAAGGATGGGACAGGTGAGTTAGAGACTTCCCCCTTGTAATGACAGCATGGGTAGAAAAGTATGAAAAATCCAGATGACTTCAAAACCTGTTTAATTTTCTTCACAGCTGAAGACATTGGTAACTTTTAATTGGAAAAGGGGGAATTTCTAGGGCCCACAGACTTTTAAATGTGGACTCTTTTCCTGCAAATAACATTAGGGCTTTTGATTGAATCTTGTCAAAAGCAGTATGGAATGATTATTTTCCTCACCAAAAGCCTAGACCAGGTAGCTCAAGGACTTTAAAAGGAGCCTGACAGATGCAGAACGAGAGGTAATGGATGAGACCCTGTTTGCTAACAGGAAAGTGTAAAGTAACACACATCCGTTCAAGAAATCAGATATTAACGCTGAAAGGGAAGATGGGAAAAGAAGTGGCAGGAAAGGGATACAAAAGCATTCTGTAAAAAGAAAAACAACTTGTCAGTAGTGCAGGCAACAGGAGGCAGGTTTCCCTCCTCTCCCTCTCAATGATGTTCCATTCCCAATCAGAGCGGGAAGCAGGAGATGTATACAGGGAAAGGGAGATTAGAAGAGATGTTATAGATTTGAGCAGGCAGAAGCAACCTCAAATCTGTAGGATCTTCCCAAAGGACCTTCAGCTTTCACGTGTTTTCTCCCCTCAGACATTGATATACAGAACTCCAGAGACACAGGGCTCCTTTCAAGTTCCAGCTTCTATTGAAAAAGTCAAATTGGGAGTAGTGGTGGAATTCCACGTTGTCTCTGTCACTAGACACCAAAACCAGAAAGACACTTAGCTGACTGATGTAGGGAGAAGGGTAGGCATTGTGGAGGTGCGCAGGGTGAAGTCCTGGCCCTACTGAAGTCACAGAAACTCTCGGTAATGAATTGAAGCTCGGCGCTCAAGCCCAAGTTTTATGGACGAAGCTGGCTCTAAAATGGCAGTCAACAGTGCCAGGCGTCCCTTTCATCCGGGACACAGTGGGCCAGCGATGCCCCTTCCTCCCGGATTTGAAAAATAGTGATGTTGAGCAGATGGCAGGAGGCCTAGCTGTGGGACCTGCAATTTCCCAGCCGTGGGGTTGGAGCCGTCCCCCCAAGCGCCCGCCTCGCTTTGTCCCTTCTTCCCCCACGTGGCGTGTGGAGGTTGCCTGCGGCTCGCCCGGATTTGAGTTTGGAGATGTAACTTTCAAGACCAGAATAGTTAGGGCTCTTCCAGCCCTGGCAAATGGCACAGAAATGTTAATTGCCTTCAGCAAAAGCAATTCCATATCCCCTAAATTTTATTGCTTGAAAAATTATTCAAATATTCCAGTATTTTTCCTAATACTTAAACATAACCTGTATGGTGCTATAGGTAGGGTGATCTGAGGCTAATGTGGCAAGCAATGCATTCAGGTTATATACTAACTGCACATTTTCCTGAAGTACTTGGGTGTGTAAACAAATAATAACAGCATAAAATATGACTTTAATTACTAATATAACCAGCTGTCAGGATTGCCAGAATCTAGCATATAAAATTAGGGAGCAATATATCACAGGTAATAATTAAGGAAATATTATGCAAAACGAACCATATTCTTGAATCACGAGCCTTTTTCAATTAAAGATACATATTGACAAATGCTTTTGTCAAAATGTGGTTTCAAACATTTTTTTAACAGTTCTGTTATGATAACCAGTATTGCTTCAACACTTTAAGCTAACTTTCTGTGAATATAATTGGGTATCAGTGAATTTATTACCCGTCTGCATTTTGGTCTAACAGATACACACATTCTAATTCCAAAATAATTAACAATAGATCTCGAAATGCCAAAATGTGATATTTCTCATAATACCATACTGAGTATAGCAATCAAACCCTTACTTCAGATTTACGTGATACTGACTGCATTCAATACAAAACCAAAATATTCCCTAAAGATTCCAGACCAGAAGTTCAAGCTACAGTGAAGGAAAATTGCTCCTAATTAATGCATTCTGGATAGCATTCAATGGAGCTTCACTAATTTAGACTTTTGGCTACAGATGAACACAGATTTATGAACAATTCATTGTGGAGATACATGTAAAGGTACGATAGCCTGAATAGGTATAGGGGTTATAAATACACCAATGTGTGAACTGTATTAATAATGTAATATCTTATTAAAAATAAAACAAATGTGTGAGTAACAATGCTAGAATTACTAACTGTGCATGACTTCATTGGCTTTATCACAAGATTTTCTGAAGACTTTTGTGCTATTGTGCAAGATGTAGGCAAGATAAAGGAAGCCTTTTCATTTCTGCAGGTGATTTGTTTTATGTCATGAACTTGGTCATGTCCTTCAGATACAGAACTATTGTGGAACAGACATCTAATTACAGAGACAAATATCCACAATGAAGTTAGAGGGATGTGTCTTTATGATGTATAGTAATCCTGACGTGCACTCTTCTCAATGAAATTTCATTAGTTTTTGTGTTACTAGGCAAGATGAATAAATAATAATGAACCTTTTCCAATCTACTGCACAAGCATTTTGTTCACTGTAATTTCAGTTATAAGTGAGACCTAGATTTGATGACAGATACTGTTTGCAGCATTGTACTGTTGTAATATTCATTTGGCACTGTTGCCAAACTGACTGAAGGCTTAATTCAATAATTTACAATACAGGAAAAGATAACAGCTATATCATTTAATATCCTGCCAGTTAAATAAATCTAGCACTTTGTTTCCCTGTAACTTTTTTTTGTGCAAAACCTAACTGTGCTTTACTGTCTTAGGAGGATGGTGATTAATTAAGCTCAGATAATTTTTGCCACTGCTGGTGTTGATCAGCTCTGGGTTTTCGGGTGATGACTCCAAAACTCCATTCCAACTATTTATAGATGCTCTGTAGAGGCAGGGGGAGAGTGAAACACTAACTTGAATGAGCATATAACAATATGGCAAGCTACAGTTCTGCTTATGCTCAAAATGGGGGGGAAGGGGGGTAGATCTGTGAAATCTGTGAAAATTTCTTCCAACCTTTGAACTCCATTTCAGACCCACTTCAGTCTTTTCATTAAGCATCTTGCTTTTCAGCCCTGCACTTCCACCCAGTGACTCTGGAGACAAAAGGGAATTGCTCCATCACCTCCTTCCTCTAGATCCTGAGCAAGCCTTGGGGGAGGAATTGCTCTTCTCTCTTTTCTCCCTTTTTCTGTCTTAGGATAAACCATGTGAGTGGTTTCAAGGCGTTAGCCTGAAAAGCCTTATTCCTCTGCCCCCCCTGTTCTTGGCTAGGCTGAGGTATTTGGGGCAATCAAGCCTTTTAATCCTCAAGTTCTTTTATACAAATCTTTACCATCTCTCATGGCAACCCTCTTCCTGCCCCATGGCAGAAAGGCTTGGGGAATCTGTTGGAAAAATGCTGATCAAACAACTGAATTTACTAGGACACTTTTTTTTTTAAATTTTATTTTTTTTCCTCAGTGTGACTAATTTCAGTATAGAAAATATGCAGCCGCCTGATGAATGCTGAGTTTGGCTAACATTTTTACGTTAGGCAATGGATCAACCCCTACTGAACAAAGTATAAGCAACTGATACTCCATTTTCTTCTTAGTCTTCTCTGTGTGTGAAATACTGTACTAGGTAACATATATTTATCCTATAATTACATGTATATATAAATATACAGTGCATATACAACCTCACAAGCACTTGCACACACATGTACTCACACACACACTGTAGGGAAAGAGTGAGGAGATCTGCTAAGAACATCTCTTTGCTCTTCTATTTATATTGACTGCATGCTATCTAATAAATTATAATTGGTGTACTAAATACTTCGGTGTTTGAAAGCTGTGCCAGTTCAGTGTGCAATAGGTACTGGATACTGATGACAGCTGCACTATTTTCAGGCAGATACCTAGTAGCAAAGATCCAGCCACATGGGAACGAAAAAGAAATTATGAAAAAGGCCAGTCTGCAAATAGTGTGAATATACTAAAGCAAACAGTGATTCCTCTTTTGTTTCCAGAGGGTACACTTCGTAATTCCCATTTATGTTCAATAGGAAACATGTCATAATGTGAAGTAGTATTTTGGGTTTTGCAGTATTATGAGTCCCAGATCTTGTAGAAAGCTAGATACAATCACCATTATAGGTGAGTTAAATTGCAGGTGGATGTTTAAGCTCTGTGTACATGTTATTTAAATTTTGCTTACTTACTTTGAATAACTGGAATGAAATGGCTGCTTCATAGATGCTTGCTTTTCCCACTAGCGCTTAAATAACAGGCATGAATAAAGCTATCCAGGAACTAGCTGTAAGAATTTGACATCAGAAATGGTTTTGTGTGTAGGTAGAAACGTTTATATTCTGGAATAACACTTAGAAATAAGAGAGATCATGAAGATAATAGAAAAACATGTGGAGAGAATTTATTTTTGTGGTCCAAAGTACTATCATGGTAAAAATCCTTAGGACACAGGAAGATCTGATATAGAAATTTCAGGCTGCCACCTACTTCTTGCTTTCAGATGATTGATAACTTGGGAGTAAAATCTTGGAAAATAAATCATCTTAAGCAATTAAGGTAATGTCAAACCAGGCAAGATTAAAAAGGTCTTTATTTTCTTACATATAATTGAGGAGGAACGCAAGAGATATTTATAACATTTTAAACCTAAGGCAGATCCTGATTTAAATTACATTAATCAGGGAGGATATTATCGAAATATTTATCGTATTGACTGACTGATTACCTATGCTTGTCATTACAGTATTGACATCCATTTAGTAGATTGAATCTAAATTTGGAACTTAAACAAAAAAAATAGTCTTTCTTGACCAAAAATCAGGTACAGTCTATTGCAAAATTGACTATCGGCTAGTGAAGAAACTCAAGGGTCAAACAGAAACGTCTCTTCTTTTTCCCTCTTAGCCTTTTATACTGCCATACAAATAGAGAACTACTGCCTGGTGTGTGGTGTGTGGCACACTGCTCTGCTCCCACTGGATTTTGCTCAATTGTGTCCACTCTCCTGACCGGAAAAATCATCCCAGTTCAGCTCTGCTTTGGGCATTGCATGTGGTGTAGAAGTAGAGGAATATGCAATATAGGATTCAAGCTACGTGCCATCTCTGCTCTTACAGTCTTCTTTAGGTGTCTACTTTTGACTGACCATCATGTCATCAGTTGGATGACCTTTTAATCTGAGTCAGCATGGCTGTTTTGATGAGAGGTACTTTCTTGTGCAGCATCACCTGCAGATCTGCCTCACCCTTAGAATATTTATGTTTCATTATTATTTTGGCATCCTAGTAAAAAAAATCATTACTATCATATGCAGCAGAAGGGAAATAGCGATTTAAACAGTCTGTATCTCAGAAAAATCTGGTTGGGATTTCATGGAACATCGCTTTACCATTAGAAACCTACAGCATTTCAGAAACCTGCTGAAAACATTGAGGTGCAATAGCTCCCCATGAAAGGACATCATAATCCTCTATTGTGGAAAAATATTAGGCAACCAAAATATAATTAACATTGTATATTTTTTTATTGTGTCAAGCACTGAAAGCTCCCAGGCACTTTTAAAAAAATAGAATAAATGGAGATAAATGAAACTGAACTCTTTTGAATATCATCAACTAAGATCTGCTTTATTACTGGCAATTAAACAGTGAAAGTCAAAACACAAGCTATCATTATCATTCATTGATTAAAAACCAGTTAGAACATTGCGTTTCGAACTAACCTACCACTTTGCTCGTTATGCATTTCAGCATGAGCAACAGCACAATATTTCAGAAATAATTAGGAACACAGCATAAGCGATCAGTGCTAATGTTCTTGAATAAAATTGCCAAAGCAAATGATTATAGATCAGCCAAAAGGCACTATTTGAAGCCATCATCTTTCGTGGCTATTTAATATCTTCATGATGATCTTTTTCTGAGCAAACACAAATGAAGTTAAAATCTTTTCAGTAATGGCATCCTAAAATTCAGCAGAAGCCACAAACGTAACTTTGTAAATGCTTGTTTTTTGGAAAATAACTGCTAGCAATTGAGTTGCTCAGGCAATTTTTGTCTCTAGTCTCTGTTTTAAAGGAGCTAATGTCAACATTTCTTATGTACGGCAAGCTGGGAATGTCTCACTGTCAAATTACTATTCTTTTCCGTTCAAGTAAGAAATGACCTTTATCCGATCGAGTCTCAAAAAAATGACAGCATAAATAGCAAAACAAAACCCAACTGAAAGGAGGAAAAAAAAAAATGCTGGCTGATAGGGCTGCACTGAAATTCTGCTTTGGAGCAGAGACAGAAAGGGAAGGGCTCAGCAGGCAGGGCTAACCTGACCACGCCAGGGCTTGGAACCAGGTGTACGTGAAATGGAAAACTTGCTGGCTGTAGCAGGAGGCTGAAAAACCTGGGGGAAATTGGAAAAGTGGAGAGCCCTACTGTTACTCCTTTAACGCAGTGCTTTTTCCCTTCTGATGTCGATGTTTGACATCATTTCAAAGCTATGCTGTTATAAGCAGTAGTAGTCCAAAATAGAGTTTTCTTCAGGTGTCCCTGTGAATTCTTCGTGAGGTACTCACTCCAGAGAAAAGCCTGTAGAGCGTGGGATGAGATGCCACTTGGGGAGATTTTGTGTGATTTGTCCTCTCGTGTTTCTTGTGCATATGTTTCCAGAGGGAAACCAGAACCAGAAATGCTTTTCATAAGCAGATACAAAAAATCCCATATCCCTGGTACCTGCTCAATCGCCAGCACCATTTTAACTGGCTGATACCTCATGACCCTCTTCGCTGCTTCCTTTTGTCTCTACTTTCATTATTTGTTGTAATCTGGCAATTTTAAGAAACAGGCATGATTTATTAACAAAAAATACTTCTGTTTTCATCTAGATCTTTAAAGCTGTAATTTCAGATCAAGTCTTTGCCTACGTTATCATCAAATTGTCTTGTGAAACCATTTTTCCAGCTGGGATTTACACTGATCCCTCTAGGCTACTGTATTTAATGCTTCTGGCACACATTGGTTTCTACCTTTGCCCATTATTTCATTTAAACTCTTTGGTTTTTAAGAAGTTCACAAAAACTGATTTGGGCCTTATGTCTTCTCCCCACCTGGAAACCTTACAGAAAGGACAATATGAGTGCTGTCACAAGAAAGGAGCCCAGGCCTTGGACCTCCTTATGCTTACCCCAGTCCATTGAATTCTCTGCAATTTTGTACAATTTCACTGCTTGGGCTGGAAACAGAAATAGAGATCAGGCAATCTACATTCTGAATAGCCTGAGGGAAGCTTTAGTGCGGGGACAATAATGAAATGCAGGGAAAACATTTCATATGTATTACTTTTCAGTAATTTTTCTCTAATCCAAAAAATCACAAAAATGCTGTAATTCTGCAGAAATCTTGCATACTTGGATTCCATATTTTTCCTAGCTACAGTAGGAACTGTTAACAGGCTGCTAAATTACTGCTTAATAAACCACTAAATGAGTGCCATCTAAGATAACGGGGCATTAAATGACAACTATTCAGGGAAAAAGTAGAAGTGCAGAAAGAACTGCAAGAGGACTCTCTGCATAGAGGGAAATTGGATTAGTCATCTCATCTATGCCAGTGGTGAAATTCAAACTGAAGCAGATTTGAAAAAAAGGAAGGTGGTTTGATGTGCCAAAGGGAGACGTACACTCAGTGTGGGAGCTACTTCTCATCTCGGCGAACTTGAGCTGGGGCAGAGAGTATTCCAATTATGGGGATAATGTGAGGAGTAAAATGTAATAAATGCAAAGACAAAATACAATAAAATGCAAAGGCAAAAGCCAAAAAGCATTAGATACATAAAGATGATATTAGAAATAAAAATAAATCAAAAGAGAGAGAGGTGGTGGAAAATTTCAGGTTGTAAAGACAAAAGGCCAGGTGTTACTTGAATTCAGGCTCTTGATCCCCCAATTTCAGTGGAGTTTAGGAATTTAAGTACCTGTCTTTCCCATAAGGGTTAGGGCCCTCATCAAAACCAGTGGAAAGGCACCACAAAGGTCTATGAGAGACTGCTTTGTTTTAGTCCATACATCACAGTCTGGTGTCATCCATCTACAGGAAAGGGTGTCCCAGAAGGCTGAGAACATATTTGCTTGACTTGTAGTACTTGGAAAATTGTATCATCTTGAGTGATACTTAATGTGCCTGCTGTGTGGTATCACCAGTAGAGTTATGACAAACTGTTTGAAGGCCATATTTCTGGAGAATGACATAATCAATGATAGATACTGCTCTAATTTAGGTAGGTTTAGTGTGCGGAGTTTTAAAGGAAAGAAAGTAGGGTATTGCGTTGTTTCCTCTCCTCAATAATTGTATCGGACTGAATTTACAGCATGTCTTGTTTTAACGCATGTATTTTCTGCATGCTCGTATTTTCACGTCTCTATTATCTTGAAAACAATATGGACATTTTAGTAAAATGTCAGTGCGATATAACATATTGTTGCTTTATTAGTTTGACTTGCAGTGAACATCCAGCTTTGGGCTGACAAAAGTGCTCTTTTCTCAACTTCTCCCTATACATTAGTTACGCATAGGCACAGTGCAGTACTTTACACATAAGTGTGACATAAAATCTTGAATCAGGTTAGGTTTCCTTAAAATAGATATGAATTTCAGTCGATTTTTCAAATCTTGTGGTTTAGATTTTTAGCCAAAACTGTAAACCCAAGCTATTTTAAGACATAAAAAGTGAATCGGGCTGGATTCTGTTAATGGGATTTCGTTCTTTTCCATAAAAATGTTAGGTGCTTACCTTTCAGGTCAGTCTTGATCTGTAAAACACAGTAACATTTAAAAAAAATTCAGGACCTGGGCATTTAACTTGTGAAAGAATTAAATTCAGATCTTCAAAAATTTTGATCTGCAGCTGTCTGTCCCTGGAGGTGTTCAAAACTTGTAGGCATGCAAGTTGTTTACATGATAGCTTACCAAGCTCCTAAAGCTGTACATCTCCAGAAATTATCAGTTTAAACATTATGTCATAGAAAGTCTTGAAAATAGATATGGAATCAAAAATTAACCTGGAATACAAATAAACTTCATGCGGTTTCAGATTTTATGAGAGGTGCTTATTTATGATTTGTTACAAAAGGAAACTTCCAAGTGCAATAATAAAACCAGGTTTATTGTTTGCTTTTGCTGCTTTGAAATGTGTGTTAATAATGTGGAGGTATTCCTGTTCCCTAGTTCTCACTGCATGCTTTTAGTGTTACATGATTCTTCTTAAACTCTCCGAAGAGAAGACATTGTTGTTACTCATCAGTAAGCCTTGCAAGCCAGTGGCATCATTGGGAATAAAAACTATTTCAATTTGTAATCAGATTAATATGATATTAAGGAGATGTACCTTTCTTTAAGGCAAATTTGTGGAGTACATAGGCACCGCCATTTTAATTGCCACACCACACGCAATTTTGTACACCATCAACTTATCTTCAGGAAAGGCTGGGGTTAATTTAGTGAAAAAAATAAATTAGAAGATGCCAAGTTATAGCTGATAAGGTCACTTGTCAGGCAAATATGAATTCGATATCTATTACATAAATGAGTACATTTTCTCTGGCCTAGAGCAAACTATTTGTGTTTTGCAGAACTACAAATGTTTACAAGAAAGATGCAGAGAAACCCCTTTTATTTCTACTACATAGTGTAAGGCAGAATAAATCTAATTAGAAACAGTAGTTGGAGGTAAAATGTTACATTCTGATTTAAGTTGCTTTATATCATCAGTGATTTCAGTAGCTTTAGAGTAATATGACTGAAATATGAATCTGATTAATGCTTAACAAGATGTAACTAGAGATTAACCCCTGCAGTTTTTTCACATTGCCTGTACCGGTATACATTTCTTTTATAAGCTGTAGGAAAAGTAATCAATCATCAAAAACTATTTGGCATAAGTGTATGAAGTGAGACAATATTAGAGGATGAAGAAATTGCATTCCATAAATCACTTTCGTGTTGGTGGGAAGGCCATCAAAGCACGTGAGTCAAAGTTTGGATAGATTTTACTCTAAACTACAAAGTCATTTTCCAGGGTGAGTTCAGGGCACATTCTGTGAGATGGACTCTGTACTGCAGTTTGGGAAGAGTGGCAGCCTGGATATCTGTCGGGGCAATGAAACAATACAAACAAAAATCTGTGCAAGAGCACGCAGCAATTCAGCAAAGGGGAAGCTGATTCCAAAGGACAGTGTTCTCTGCTTTTATCACCCGCTTCTATTTTCCAAGCCAATTCTCCCAAATGATAATGAGCTTTGCATCTGCTTTTAAGGAAATCCAGTGGCAAACAATATACCCACACACGAGATGAATGCATACAAATAACCTACCGTGCAACACAGCTCGGTAATGACGCCAAAGAGCCTGAGCCCCTGCCTGTCTCAGAGAGCCTTCCTCCGTCAGATACAGGGCTGCTGTGGGAGGGGATAGGAAAGCCAACATCTTCCACATGGGTTGGACAGAAGCGAGGTGAGGCTGCTAACAGAGAGATCCACCCTTTGCTTTTGAACCCTCCTCTCCCTCTCCTGCTGCTAACCTGCCCCGGCGCAGCCCTCGGTGCCGGGCACTGCCAGCAACGCGAGGGGCTCAGGGTGACACTTGCGGGAGGTGAGCTGCGACGGCAGTCCGGTCTGCGTATGTAACACCACTGGTAGCTGCAGCTTTCTTGGTATTGCCTGCCTCAGTCCGAAATGAAAATGGACGAAGGAAGATGCAGAAATCAAATTTAACGTACCTATGGTACTGGTGTGCACACGTAAAGTATGTGTGTGTGAGCGCGGAGCAGCTCCAGCGTGATTTCAGTACAAATATCTGCTACCTTTTTAGACTTCAGTAAAACAGCTACAGAATGAATTGCACAGAAAGAAACAGTGTTTCTGATTTTCCTGGATCTGTAGAACATGTTTGCAGAACGTCAGATGTCCTATCACTAAAAAAGAATCATACTTACTCCAGACATTCATCAATCAGCCCCCTACGCCAGTGCGGTGAGTTTTCACTCATGAGTCAAGCATGATCTTTTTGTGTCTTCTGATTTTTTGGGAGCAAAAGTGAATAATGTTCCCACGCAAATAATGAAGTGATGTTGCTTATGCAGAGAAAATGTTATCCCAGGAAATATGGGATAGATCTGACTTACAGACAATCGTTCTGTGAAGAGAAGACGTTTTAAAGCTACGGTGACTTTTCTTGCTGATACCTTGAATAGTTGGATTACTTCAGTAATCTTTCACTTTTTGCTCCAAACCCTCCTTCTTCTTTTGTCCCCACTTTGGAACCATCAAGTACAATTATTCTATCTCTAAGGACTTCCAGGCCTGCAGTGAAAGGTGCATTTGTCCTTACAAAAATATCTTTGTCCGTGGGAACTTTCCATTCCTACCAACAGCAGCTCACACCACAGCAAAGCTCACAGGAGCCTTGATTAAAAGACCTGACTTACGTAAGTAGAAATGAATGACTTACAGGTAATTATAGTGGGCTGAAAAGCAGGAGCATGATGTTTGGAGCTAAACAATGTCACAGATAGGGCCTTAATTAGCAGCAAAAGTGATTTAGCAGAGTAATATTCTAATACCAATTCAATTGCTGCAAATTAGTAATAACAATAAGCACAGAATAACCAAGATCCACTAACAATGAGATGCAATATCTGTCAGAGGAAAACATACTGCCCCTTTAATAATGAGATTGTAATTAGAATAGAACAATAAAGCATATATTAATATTGAACAAAGGACAAAATACCATGGTGTTATGCTATGCAGGAGGAAAACAAAAATCCTATTGCCAAAATTCTAAAAGGGTCTAAAAATCAAATATATAAATTAAAGGCATAGAAATCAGGATTAAAGTCTATAAATTTACCTCTTGCTGCAAGCCTGGTAGGACTTTATACAACTTCGTCTTCAGGCTGCCCTACTAGGACAAGGATTGTCACCTCCAGGTGGACCTTGCACACAGGGAGGGAAACAGAGAGACCCGGAGAAGTGGGGGCTGCAGCTCTCCTCTGTGTCTGAAAACTACCTCCACGTTCAACAGTTGCCCTCTTCCTTGCTCGCCTCTTAGCTCCTGCAGAAGAAGCCCTAGAGAGCCTTATCTCTGGTTGGATGCTAATTATGATAACTGTGCCATCAGCTAGAGCAATTACTAACATAAATCCTGAAATGGTAGGTGCAGGTTTTTTTTCCAGTTCCTGAAACTGTGTAATTCCATCAGAATTAAACATTGCTTTTAACTTTTTTTTTTTTTCCTAGAGTTTAACCCTAAGGTTTCATGAAACAATATAGAAAATGCAAGTTCTGGAGCATGAAAAACAAAAGCAAGGTAAATAAAAAGAATCTATGGTTCAGGATTAGAATCTAGTTTCATGGAAAACATGTACTTGGCCTGTGAATTTGACTGTGTTTGGAGCTGGGAGTGCCAAAACTAGGGAAACTATAGAATCTGAATGTAATAAGACCAATGAGAGGACTGTTTTACAGATGGTACAGATGTAATAGCTTCAGTCAAAGAATGGTTCATCACTATCTAAGATATCTTCATTCATCCAGCCCCTACGCATGGCCCGGCTAGACTAATCCATCCATATTTTTCTCAAATTACAGATCAGCGTGTGTCTCAGAGCTGGCTTCCCATACACACACCAGCAAGCAATTTTAGTGGTAATCACAAGAGTTTCTCTTCCAGATAGTCATGAAAAAATGCCTCACATCCCTAAGAGGTTTATTTTTGTAATGTAGGCACGATAACCACAGCCTAAATAATACTGTGTGGTTTGAAATTACTCTGTGAGCTCAAACTCTAACAACCACATTTTCTGTCCTAGGCAAGTGCCAACGATAATAATAATAAAAAAAAAAAAAAAAAAGATTTTGTATATAAATCTTTTTTTTGCTGCCAAGAGTTTGGAGGAGAAACAGATTTTTGAAAACTCCAGTTACAATGATTGTGGTAGCAAGCTTTCCCCAGGAATGTCAAGTAGGTATGAATGCAGTGAATTCCAAGAAGTTTTCAATGTTAATTTCTGCTCAACAAGAAACACACACACATAAACAGCGATCAATAGTCGCTAAATGAAAAAGAAGTAGCAAATCGATAACTAGAGACGTTTTATTTTCAAGCTTCTGCAAACAATGGAAGGGATGATCAGTCTGTGATTACGTGGAAGTAGCAGATATTATTTCAGCTCTTAAAAGTTAGTGGGCAAGGTCTTCACCCGTGTCAGTGTGTGCAGATCTGCTGGATGGGAATATTAAACTGCATGGAAATTTGATCTGGGTTTCCATTTCTAAGTAAAGCAGATTTAACCATTTTTTGCATATCCAATGTAGTTTTCTGAAAACAAATTAAATCCTTTTCATTCTTACTATCCTCTTACATCACTTTTCTGCTAGTGGAAAGTTGCAGACTACAGCTGGGTTTCTCTTCATTTCACGTAGGACTTGTCTATCATTCTCACCATAATAAAATCTCAGGTTTCACATGGCAGTGCTTTAATTGAGTCATTGCTTGTGAGGATAAAAAGAGAATGGATTTGACTATTAAATGCCAAGGGAATCCTCGTTGGTAACTATTTGGTCACCATAACAGTATGTCGGAACAAGATGCAGCAGCCTCAACTCTGAAATGGAGGATCTCAAAACCCAGCCTTCTGGTTTTAGTTTAAGGTTCAGAAACAAAGCATCCTGCTCTAACAGTGGTCTCCCTCTGCAAAACACTGTCTTAAAAGTTAGCATATAGGTTCGCTTGTGATGGAAGTGAGAGATCAAGCATGACCTCTGGGCTTCTTTCTGAAGGTCTCTAGGTGTGAACAAAATCAAGTCAGGACACTGGGGTCAGGGAAGAGTCCTGTGCAATGTGGGAGGCTACAGCAGATGTACAGTTTCAGCTTGTTTTGTGCTCACATGTAACTGGTCTGGAGTTTTGGCAGCAGGCTCCCTACCAAATATCTATATTAACTGGAAGAATTGTGTTCAATTGCATTTTACTTGAAAAACAATGGTGTGCTTCAGTAAACTATTTCAGTGATATATTATTGTGGAGTCTTAAGTTTAATTTTTTCATACTTAAATTTTCTATTACTGGCAATAGAAAATGCTCAAAATATTTTAAGTGCTTAATCACCTGCTAATTTCGGCTTCTTGGCAGTGATAATAAAGTGCAATTGAATTTTCTCTGAAGCTGTTGCAAACAAAGAATGAAAAAAATCTGAATTACTTCTAAAGTACAGGGATGTTATTTTACAGTTAATAAGCCTTTCATACAGAGAGATGAAATGACTTGATATGAAACAGAAAGAAACCATGTAAAATTCACAGGATAGAAAAAACCATACGTTTTTAATGTAAAGTAACTAACTGAAGAGATGAGGAAGTAGTAATTATTTAAACCACTATAAAAATGGGTTAGGCCTTTCAGACTATAGAAAAGACTTATACACTAAAACCATATAGAAAACATAAAAATCTAGTAATGACTTCCATGAATTCTAGTATGCTCCACTTCAGGAACTGTAAATAACATCTTTCTGACAGCTAAATCAATGCAACCTAAAATTTGAAAGTGCACCCTCAAAGAAGCATCTGAGCTCTAACCTCTTTTTCACCATATATCTGTGCACTCGAGGGAATTCAGAAAGAGACATTTTTTCCTGGAAATTAAGTGTAATAAGGAAGAGTCTTCTATAATGTGAGTCTAGCCCATGTTATACAATATTAAATTATTATTGTTCCCTGTATCCAGCAGGCCAGTGCGATGTGGTGTGGTACGGTATGCTTGGGAAACGTGACAGCGATACACTCTGTTGCCCACTCAGAATAAAGACTGCTTGGGAGGGGGTTTATGTCTGTTTAGTGAAAAGCTGCAAACCCCCTTACATTCACTAAATATAACAGTTGAGGCTTTCAGAAATGCAGAGCTTTCCCCTTCCCTTTTCAAAGCAAGTGATAAGGCTGCCGTTGCAATTTGTGGAGGCATAAAAATACCAGTGCCGAGTCCTCACCGTCACACCGGCTAATTGCTACTAATGTAGGTTGTCACTTCTTTATTGAAGGTATTATCATTGCTGCATTGTCATTTCTTTCTTCATGTGCTTTATTATCATAGCAGCTGAAGCCACAAACTGGTGTGAATATATCCCTCTTCGAACTGAATATTGAAGGAAATAGTTATCTGAAACTCCATGGTGCTTTGTAACATCCTCCTGTTCAAGTGACCAGCAAGTGGTAGAGCCAGAAATTGCTCGTGGGCTTCCTGAGCACCAGTCCTCTCTGTCACAAGAGGATTCGGCCTTTAAGTTGCCTTGCACTGAGGACAGAGATTCGCGGCTCACATACTGACTTAGTTTGTCTGGCTTTTGCCCTTGAGTTAGAAACAGTTTGTGGTTCTGATAACAGACAGGAAATGGAAGTAGTGAAATTGCTCATTCTTGTCCTTAAGAGTAAATACGGTGGGACCAGATCTGTGTAAGCCCTTCCAGAAATGAACAGGGGCAGAGCAGCACACTCTCTGCTACTCACCCGCTCTCCGGTCTAAAGCAATATTTGGGATAATATTTTCCAAAAGCGATGTCTGAAAAACTGGGTGGTGGATTAGAAAAATACCTTATTTTCCCTTCTTATTTGTGATGGCTTTGCTCTATCTTGCCCATGTTCTTATGTCTTTTTTGATAATAATATTTTTCCTGCTAAAACAAAAAGTATCAGGTCCTGGGTTTGTATCTGAGCGTATGTGTGACAGTTCCTGGAGTACTAGCTTTCAGCTGGGTTGTCACTGGCCTGTGTCAGACCCAGACAGCTGATCCATTGCATGTAAGGGAAAAACAAAGGAGGTACCAGAGGAAGAGTGAAGTTCACACCTGAGAGACCTTCTCTCCCATCTCTCACTGCCCACGTTAGCCTGTGCCAGGGCCTCCAGGTGCTGGAGGAGGAGCTCGTTCCATTAGGAAAGCACCTCCCTGAGACAGTGTCTTCCTTCAGCATCAGAGGCAGTCAAAGCAGGATCCCCCAGAGCACCCCAGCTGGGTACGACGGAGAGTGAAGCTGTGGTGCAATTGGCAAAATCTTTCTGAAGTCTTTCTAAGAACAGAAATCAGGTCAAACCTGTTAACATCAGATCAAAATAACTAAATAATTTCATAGCCCAGCCTCTCTAAATACAGTCACAGTCCCTCTTTCTGCGTCTTGCCAATAGCCAAACNTGCCCGCCTGTCTGTGGCTCGCCACCCCTCTTTCGGCCACCACAGCACTGCATCATCAGGGCATTAGGCTCTCTCTTTTGCTGGCTTTGTTGTACCAGAATATGTGTGCTGTTCACTGATGTTGGGAAATAAGCTGAACCACATGGCACCCCATAAAATGGAAACAAAGGTTTTTCTTTAAATGTCACTCTTCACTCTCTCGAGAAGGTCATTGTGTTACCAGTCATCCTCTCCTGCCAGATGCGTGGCAGTCATTTACAGAAATACAGCTTTCAGGGTCACTGTTTCCCAAAGTCATGAAAACTTCCATGTTGTCCAAGGCAGACCTAATTATTGTCATTCTCTGACTCATCAGTGGGTCTCCAAATGCCTCTGGTTGTTCAGAGACGCCTTAACATTTCCAGGCTGGACTAGTTCATCTCCACAGTTCGCTGTTAGAAATAGCAAAGATGTCACTTGTCTTAAAATATATGGTCTGCTGTTCCATTCCTAAAGGTGCTGTTATGCTAACAATAAATCTGCAAGAGACTGCAGGCAGAGTGTGGGATGTGATGTATTCAATATTCATCATGCTGTGACCCAAAGGAGTATCAGGACACTTTACATCATGAAATTTCTCTCTCTAATTTAGCAGTTTCAAAGTGATGGCCCAAAATACAGCCCAGGAGGTTGCAGTTGCATCTTCAATTCAATTTAAGCCAATAAGCCAAAGGACTGTGTAAAAATGCAGTTACTGCCTCATTTCCAAAACGAAGGTTCAGACTAGCTGGTTTGGCTTTTAATATTTATATGGGCTACAGCTAATTTTAAGAGCCTGATAGCTTTTACTGACATTTTCCTTTTTCCTCCTCTTTAACCCTGAAAAAACCCATTTGCTTCCATGATGGGGTCAAGACAATCAGCAGAACAAAGGACAGTTGCAAAGGCCAATTCTGTATGGAAGACTGCATGTATTTATTCGAAGGGCAGAAGCCACCAGGAATCAGATAGAAAAGGGGTCATGACAGCCTTTAGGAATGGGAGGGACACAGAAAATTTGGATAAGCTGTCCAGGAGGAAGACAGAAACTGCAGAAATAATGAGAAGATAACTCTCCTCCTCTTCCTGAACAGTAAAGAACCCTGGAGAATTGGAAGAAGGAAGCAGGCAAGCTCAGATATTTGCAGTGAAACTGGTGCTAAAGTAGGAGTGTACATAATGTGCTGTGGAGGGAGCTACCAACAGATTTGTTTGTTCCCTCTGTATCGTATACTTAGGTCAGCCACTGGAAAAATCAAGCTGCGTCTGTTTCTCTTCTTGCCTAAGATCTGCAACATATATTTATCCTGTATTCCTAAACTGGGTAATAGAAAAGGGTGGGCGAATGGCTTTTCCAACTTATTTATGATCAAATTATTCTTTGCATTGCAGCATTGTACAGAATCCATAAATCCTTATGGAGAGAGGAGGATGGAGGAACAAGAGAGACAGATAGATGTGGTGCCTGTTGGCACATGGGCAACCTGCTGCAGAACCAGGCCTGGCACCCATTTCCAAAAAGCTGTCTAAGGTTCATCTGATGGATGCTTAATACAGTTTCCTCTCTCAATATGATATTGCTGGCAACCAGCCTTGCACAACAGCTCCAGAAGAAGGAGCATGAGCTAGGAACAGCCATAGGAGGAAAACTTGAGGCAGTTTTGGTGTGAAGAAACAATTGGTTTATTTCTTGTGCACTTTGGACACTTTACTGTTCATATCAGCTTCTCAAAATTCTGTCTAGATCTTTAATCCAGAAAGTGAGTGCTCTTTCTTAATGTATTAATATCAAGCAATGCTTAAATTTTAACAATAGTGTAAGGTGATGGTTATCATGCATCCTTATAACAAGTACACAGAATTTAAAGTAGTGATATCTGAGTTTATCTTCAACACCCTTCTTGCCTCTGGTGCTCTGCTTAGATCAGATTATCTCATTTAAATAGCAATGGGTTGTAAAAAAAAAGTCTAATCTGTTCCCTCACTGTGTCACTGTGCATGCATACATTACTTTATTTTATTTTATCCCCTAAAGCACTTGCAAGAAAACCCCAAAGACCCTTGTTGAGTTACATAAAAAACCTCTGCTGGAAAATAACAGTTGGAGGGAATATTACTCTTTCCATGATCTTTCCATGTAGAGACAATATAGAGGGTAGTTTGATTTTTGAGTAATTGAATTACCATTTGGGAGTGGTGGTGGTGGCATAATAATATTTAGCTCTGCTGTACAGCACATTTAATCCTTAGATTTAAAATTCATTTATAGGTCAATATAATTTTCATTCTATATGTCTGTAGAACTGAGATCGAAACAAGGAAGAAATGACTGACCAATGTCATCTAACAACCTGAATTTCCTATCAAGCCCCAGCCCACAAGACTGCTCTGCTCAGCATCGTGACTAGTTCCTAATTTTCCCACTCAGTTGTATTACTCCTAAATTGATGCGAACCATCCATATAATAAATCAAAGAAGCTTTGCCCATAACTGCAGGTTTGACTATTACCATCAAGCATATTTCAGGATGCCATGTAGTGAAAATCAGCATAGCTGCACCGAAATCAACGGAGTTAATTTATACCCAAGTATAAATTAACTTATCTCAGTGAAGTCAGTGGGAGCTTTTGCTGTTCCTTTAATTGACTGTAGGATCAGGACAAAGGTGCCGTTGTGATCTACCCTTGGTGCCTGGGAATATGGAACATTTAAATTTTTATCTTTTGTTAAGTCTTCAAAAAACTGAACATGTTAATGTAAAAGTGAGCTCCTAGTATCTTTTAACTCAGTTGGCCCAGGATACTGGTCTCATTAAAAGACGATCCTCCAGCAAGAGATGAAGATGACAAAATTTGAAAAATGAAAGCTTTGTGGAAAGAAGTGAAGGAAAAGGTTATATTTGGAAATACAAAACATGGGTGTAAAAATATCTTGTCCATCACCACGCTCCTCCAATGATTCATATTCCAGGATCGATCACCATCTATTTCACAACTGCTAAAAGCAATCAAGAAAGTATGGAGGAATCCTGTACTCTATAAGACATGTACAAGTCCTTAGGCTAGTAAAGAAGGAAATGATCTGTGAGAACTTCCCAAGAGGGCTGATAGATGCTGTGGCAGTGCAGTGAGCAATTAAAGGGAAGATTGGGGTCCTAAACACGTGGTGCTTGTGTTTAGTGCAGCATACCCGTGCCTAAACGAGTGATTGCTTGCTTGAAATCTCTACAAATATTTTAATATGAAGTCCTTAACATGTTGGCTGTTTGTTACTGAGATAGGCACTTAGTATTGATTTAACAGAAAGTCTGATCCTGAGATTTATATTTTTACCTCTAATGTATTAGATAAAATATTATCTAGTTTAATTGAAATAATATTTTAAAATACTACTGAAGTCTGCACTCTGCTTCTCTTTCTTCATTCCAAACAGCTGCTGATTCATGCACTGCATAATTAATTTAAGTATCATTTGAGGTTACTTTAATACAATTTCCTCGTAAGTACATGAGTAACATCTCAGCTATTTAGAGTTCAATACATTAATTGTAGACAAAAGTCAGTTGTCTTGGTTTCTATCACAGACAAGTGTGAAGGGTCAGTTCATCCCCAAATTCATTATAACCTCAGAGAGTTCAGTTACCATTTTGTGTCTGTTTTTAGACGAGTCTGTAATGAGTCACATGAGTTAATCCCATTTGTATGGTTTTATGAAGCAGGATTGTCAAGTTATATGCTTTCAATTAGAAGAAAGGTTCAAAAAAGGAATGAACTCAGAATACCAAACCCTCACTGTGAACAATGCCCAGCGAGGCAGAAAAGAACATTTTATCTTACAATATGTTAGCAACCTGTTGATATTTTAATTAAGCACAAGGGATATTCGAGAAGGAGAATGGAGGAAAGCAGTCCTGCACCCTCCAACCACATTTTGTCCTCTGAATACAACCTGAGGACTGATAGGATGCCCAGCATTGTGTAGGCTGGGTGAGGGTCTATCATCATGCCAACTGGAGGCAAAGAAGGAATTTTTGCATTTGCTTTGGGCATTAAGCAAGATTTTCTTTCATTTTTGGTGTTTATGTTTGATAGTCCTTATGATTCTTACCTGATCATAAATGAATGCTTTTATTTATCTTTAAGTTAAATGTGATTTAAAGACACTTTACTAGTATGGAGCCATGTGAAGGGTATGATATTAAGTGTGGAATCAAAACAATCCATGCAACACCCCCATACACCTCACCAAACTGCTCTGGTTTTTAATTGAGCTCCATTTGCTGGCCTGGGGGTTAGTTATGCTGCAGCTAACAAATGTCTTTCATATGCATGTTGTTAGCCAAGTAACAATTGTACTTTCTTCTCAGTGTTACAGTTTAGAATATTTTTAAAAGCTATTACCTGGAGTACAGCTTTCTTATGATCTTGAAACGTGTTTT
>VYZV01001896.1:102348-120797 GCA_013401275.1 Pandion haliaetus | reverse complement strand
CTTGGTTCAAAGGCAGCACCTTGTGTTGTTTAAAATTAAAGCATGTCCTAATGAAAAGCTCCTTAGTCACTTGTTCATGCGAATCAGTAGTTAGTTTTGGCAATTGCTTCTCCTTTCTAGAAGAATTATGATACTGATACAGATTTATCAATCACAAACACTAATAGTGGAACATTTTACCTGTGCTGCAGCTCATGAATGGCAGCAGACTTATTAGTTTCCATAGCAACACCATCTCCACTTTCCAAGGTCAAAAATTCCTCCCATCCAATCAGTGGAAAGTAAAGTGTGTCTTCCTGTGACTACCTTGATATTCTGTAAAAACAGGAAGAGATATTGGGTAATTAAAGTACAGATTCTAAATAAATACCCCAATTTTCCCAGTGTAAAATCATGTTCTACTTCACTATTTGAGGACTCAGACACTAAAAATGCAATAAATAGTCTAGATAGGATCATCCCAGCACAAAAATAATTCCCGAATGACACAAAGCTGGAAACAAGATCAATGAAAAGCATACATAATGTTTGAGACCCATCCATCCACTCCATGTGGCACAGAGATCACTTGCACAGAATGAGTTTCTCCAAGTCAGAAAGCAAAATCTGCCTGTGGTCCATTCGCCAAACATTGCTGGGTTAGAACAAACCCAGGAGTCTTCTTGACTCCTAAATCTTCATCACACTGCATGATGTTTCTTGCCCTATAGTGGTCTGGCTTCTGATCCCAGAAAGGATCCTTTGGTGAACGTACTGTAACATAAGCTGTTACTGCTGCAAAATGGTAGATCTCATATGGGAGGAGAGGAAGAAAGTATCTGTTTGGCCTATAGTCCCAAAGGACAAACTAGTAATTTACTGTTGGGAATCAGCTCATAAAACAGTTGAAACCAGAAATCACTTAATAAAATAGCCTTACAAAATCATAAAATCATTCTAAACCTTTTAAGCCCTAAAATTTTTCCACTGAGAAATTACATTCATGATCCACATTTATGGATCCGTATTCTCTTCTCACTTGTCTCATTTTTCACACCAGTGTGAAAAGATATCATACAGGATTGCCCCGAAAATTATTGCTGATAGGAGTGAGAGAGAGGTTTTTTAGAAAAGTAAGAAATTCAACTCTTGTGGAAGTCATCCCATTTCTATGAGGGACCTAATTCTGTTCATAGCTTTTCATAAACTTCACCTAAAGATTGTAGGTGGTCTCAGGGGAGACACATATAAACGTGGTGCACCACTGCTAGCTGCCATTTCAGGCGGGGAATGATCAAACCTTGGCAAGCTTCTAAGTTTTGAAAAAAAGGATGGAAAAAGCAGAGTTTCTTTTAACCTTTTGTGAGGTCCTACTTCAGACACATCTGGGGTCTACTGAAGCGCTTCTGTGTCATTTAAAAGTATAAATGGCTTGAGCTGTTTAAAAAAAGGAAATTGAAGTTTGGATGATTCTGTTAAGGTAGAACCAGAAAAAGGAGCTGGATGGTACCTTTATACATCAGTCCTGCCCCAAGCAACAGTAACTGCACTTAAAATATCCTCAATAAATATTTCCCTATCATGCTGCAAAGACCTACGGCAATTTAAGTCGTTCCGTGACATCCTCAGGAAAACTTGACAATGTTGTTAGTCTAAAAGTTATTCCTAACATTGGCTATAAATACCTTTATTTGTCTACTATCAATGGACAGGGACATTTCTCTCTATACCTTTTGTATGTTTGAAGAATATTATTATGTTTTATATTACAGGATTCCTATTTTGTTTTTCCTGAGTCATTGTTTTATCACCTCTTCTCAATTTTGTCTCCTCTGGATTATTTCAGCATAGCTGGCATTTTTCTACAAGCATGCTGCCCACAGATGGGCACAGTCCTCCAGCTGAGTCAGAGTGATGATGAACAGCCATTTTCTACTTACTCATTCGTAAATAGGATTTTTTTTGTTAATTTTTATTTTTTTGTACTTGCATTCAGTTCAGGTTCCACTCTAACCCCTTCTTTAAACTGCCTGCCTGTACTGAGGGTATTCATTGATTATTTCTACTTAAGTGTGAAACCTTGTACTTTTCCGTATTGAATTGCATCATATTTATTTCACACCCTTTCTCTTGTTTGTCGATATTTGTCTTGAAGCTGGTGTACACATCTCTGATATTTAAGACACAGAAAAACCAACTTACCTTTTTTTCCTTCTCCTTCCCAAACAGAATGTATCCTTTCAGATCAAAAAGTAAGTTAGAATTTTAATTATTTACTAAGGTTTCATGTTAATTCCTCCTATATAAATGTTGTGCCTTTGACTCCCTGTCTTCCCCTGTGGCCCAGTTTTACCTTTTTTTCTAACTTGAGGTTAGCGGGAGGAATCTGTTGCCTGCAGGAGGATTCCCCAAACAACCACAACCTTTTCGTCCAGCAACGCCACTGGGCGAGGAGGCTCCAATTGCCCCTTTACTGACAAAGCAGCCTGCTGGGTGCCAGTGTTCTCTGTTAGTATCAGTACGTAACAACCAGTATTTGTCTATGGTTTATCCTCTTTTGGTGAAGTTATTGCAATGAATTTTGCACATTCCCACGTGTTTTCCTGGCATTTCTATTTGCATTCACCTCCTGTGCTGGGCGCTTTTCTGTGGTTGTTTTTCTTGACATGGACAGAGAGCGTTTCCCAGTGCTGCCTACTCCGGTCCCACCCAACTCCCTTTCCTCAAGATCTCTCAAACACATCCTGTTTCTGGTCATTACACGTTCGGTGCATGAGTTATTTTGTGCAGATCACCTGAAATCCCTTTTAAAGGTGCAAGAGTTGCCAAAGGCATTATGGCTCAAAAGAAAAAGGACTTAAACCCTCCAATGTTACTCATGTGCTTCCCAGGGGTAATACTCTGAACAAGAAAAAATCACCAAGAAAAGCCAGTTAACTGACTGGATCCATCCTTTTCCAAGATACTCGCCCTTTCTTGTAAGGACAGATCCTTCTGGAAAAACTCCCTGCTTTCTATTCTCCTCTCGTTGGATTACATGTGAGTTTTTTGAAACCAAGAAGCAAGTACCTGCTGCTGCCAATATCCAGAATATATACCCAAGCCTCTTTGTATTCATATAAGGTATTGATCAATCCTCAGAACTGTAATTCTCCTGCTTCTAAGATCACAAATTATGGGGCATTATTGTAAATATATATGTACACACACACACACATTTCCTTTAAGTAACCCAACTGTTTTACTTATTTCACTCTGACAAACACAAGGACCTAACTGGCAAGCAGGCACTTAATAATTTTTACAACGTCTTTCCAACAGCAGCTTCCATGGGATTATTTACTGTCAAACTAAATCAAGAATAAATGAAAAAACTGAAATATTTATAGCATAAGAAAAATCTGGTTCAGACTAGAAATCCCAGACTGGCATTAAATCAAGAAATGTAACAAGATAAATTGTGCCATCATACTCTTTGTTTTCTGGATGTACCGCTATCACTTATTCTAATTGTTATGCCACAGTTTGAACAGTCGGTCTAGATAGATAGATGGAAAACAAAGTATGTTAAATATGATCATGGGGGAAACATTACATTTTCCCCTAAAAATACTGATTGCATGTCCATTTGTCAACAGTATGTAATTTATACAAATATGTTTGTTACAGAAGTAGTCAGCATCATTTTTTGTTGTTTTCCCATTAGAGAAAACAAGTCCGTAGGAAAGGGCTCAATCCTCAGATATTTTTTAGCTGTCACTTTTTCTTCTTATCTATGGGGGAAGGAAAGATATCTGTTCCTGAGACACCCAAATGTGGCATGTGGGACATACAGGAGTATAATGAGGTGAACAGATAGAAATACCGTGGTGGAAAAAAGGTGGTTGAAATGAGTCTGGGGGAAATACACTGGTCAGGTATGGCTCTGCCCAGAGCACAGCACCGAGCGGCTGCCTGGATGGGCTGTGCAGCATCCCCTTCTCATTGCAGATACTCTGGGTAATATTATTGGGAGGAAAGTGCACAAAAGTATTGCTTTTATCAAACATTTCTTTCTGGATATCTTGAATATTGAAAATTTCAGTCTAAACATGGGATATGAGCAGATGTATTGACTTAGTGGCATTGCACTTAGCACATAGAGGGAAAGGGGTTTTTGTCGTGTGTCTGAAGCTTGCAGTTGTATTGCAGTTTTTGCTTGGCAATGGAATTTAGAAGGAGATACGTTATAGATTCATTTATGAATTAAAATGGTCTGACATATGTAGTGCATTAACATAAGCGCCAATATTTTGTTCTTTATTGAGCTGAGGCTCAACCTGGTGCCTAGGCTTTAGGTTTCAAGACCTGTACTTTCTTCAACTGCTTATTTTTTGAGCAACAAAACACTTAACAAGAGCAAGTCTGCAACAAAGGATAAAATGCACTTCTGGTGTCATCGGAGTTTTCATAAAAATGTGCAACATTTCACATTTCTGCCACAATTGTCTGTTAGTTATGAAAAAGCAAGAAAGAGTCGGTTCAGGTGGCGAACTGACATGGTTCTGAGCTAAAAGTTGTCAGGCGGTCGGAATGATGAGATTTTGCTCTTAGCTAAATTCAAGGAACTTGACATTTTTACCCATGGCAAAATGTAGCTATGTTTGCAGAAATAGCAACTTTTTGACCTGGTGAAAGAAACAGTGTTTAACAACAGGGATTTGGGGCTAAATTCCACAGTGGTGCTGGCAGAGGAGCTTCACTCCAGGGCTGGTATATTGGTGTAACTACTTACAGAAAGAGATCCGTTGAATGCATACAGGAGGAAAGGAATAAAAATGTGAAGATAAGAGGCTATAATCCAGGGAGTGCATGCACAGCCTTTTTATTCTGCAGCCTCAGCTTTCCCTCCCACCAGCTTCCACACATCTATATTATCTTTTGAATTTGGCCTTACATACTTTTGTATTCTTCATCTGCCAGGAAATAAGCTGAGTCTGTCCCAGCTAGGCTTGCATTCTTGGCACACCATTGCTCCTGATCTCTATATTGTCTCCTGAGCACCTGATTTGAAGGCATCTAATGTGGATTTTCTCATGAATGCCAATGATATACAGCTACATTTTTCTTTTCAAACTTTTTATCCCTGAGGCACTTTCTGCACTCAAACTATTTTCCAGATATCCATAACAGTCTGAATAGCAAATACTTGTAACTACCAGAGCAGAAGCAGAAGCGACCAGTTTTATGGTCTCCAGCAAGATTTACCTATGCTGTTGCAGTACTTACTGCTTATTTAAAATTATTGAACCATATTTTGTAGGAAAGTACCCTGTGTTATTTAACTAAGGTTTCCGATACTGATCACTCCTATTTTTCCTTTTGCACAAAAGGACTTGGATTTTCATTTGGTTTCACTCCTGAAACAGAAAATATTGTAGCTTATTTGCAATTCAAATTCAGTACATAAAGCCTTCGGGGAGGGTTTAAATCTTGTGTTTTCAAAACATTTTCCTAAATCCTAACAGCTCATTGTGTTTCAGGTGACACTGGGACTCATATATGGTGTGACACTATAGATACTTTTGTTTCTTAAAGTCCCCGCATTAAGGCACCTTACTGGCATATGAGGGGTAATGGGCTGGACTCTACTTTGGTGTCTATGATGAGGCCTCACTCAGCTCCCCAGATGGATTCACCGGGATTGAAATAAGCAGATATGAAGGCCAGAGCTGGTTCACTAAATAATAATGGCACTCTCACGGTCCTGTGATGTTTAGGGACAAGGCAAAACGCTTGGGTTGAGCAACCTGCCGAACAAATGGGATCCACCATCCCTGCATCAGATGAACTTACTCAATTTCCCATGATGACGGATCCTTCTGCGGATTCACACCTTCTTCTAACACTCAAGTACAAGACACAACTGAATTTCCGTATCTTAAAAATAATTTTGATTTTTCACATGGTTTTATTTTCATTGACAGCAACAATTAGAGAGCTTAAACTAGAAAGCTGAAACAGAAACACTCCTCTCCCATCAAAGCACTGCAGAACGTACCCGTGTGCTTTGTGTGCAGGCAGCATCCCGCTAGCATTGCTGTTGCAATGCCCTGCAAAGGTATTAGTGAGTGACACACTTACACCAGAACATTATGAATATATGCACTGGTTTAATGCAATAGCACAAACATTTGTGTGGGCATTCACAACTGTAAGTAACTGTGTCTCAATAGGAAAGAGGCAATGAGAGAGTTTGCTGTATTTAACCCAAACATAAAGGCTGAAAGTTATAAACCCCAGTGTGTTGTGTTGTTGACAAATCAGCATAAAAATGTCTTTCAACAATAAACTGCTTAAGTCGTAAGGAATATAACTGTTGTAATACAATCACAGCCCCTGTGCTTAACCAAGCCTTAGGAAAGCACAGTTAGAAAGGTGCCGTTATCTCATATGAACCATGTCATTCGGAGCTTATTTACTAGTACTCTGATATTCTTTCCCTCAGTATATACACTGTATGCAATGCCAGTAATCGTTCTGAAAGGGCTGTCTCATGGGCAATATAAAATTTTGCTTCACATGCTCACATTGCTCACGTACCACCATTGCTGGTAGTATTTCCTTGTAACTTAGGCGATGTAGACAAGTTAGCTTTTTATATATGTATGTGTCTATATGCATGTATGTATGTGAGTGTGTATATACACATAGTGCAAACAAAGGTATAATTTCATTCAATCATCTCAACTGTTGTCTTTTTTTTTGACATATAAAGTTATGGTTCTATTTCTGCTCTTTGCAGTGATATGTACGATAAATAAAGACAGAAGTATCTCATTGTGGTGTAGTGGGATAAAACTGGCACAGAAGCTGGTTTAGTTTGAAGAGTGGTGAAGTCTTTTCTACTCGTTATAAAACCTGGCTGGTCTATCGCTCACTTACTCTGGGACACGTGGAATAAGGATATTATTCTGTGTGGGAAATGTTACGGTGCCCTTGCACAGCTGATATACTGTGCTTCAGGGTATGTCTTCACACCTGCAGCTTTTCAAGAACAGTGCTGGGCTGTGCCAAGGATTGGCTTCAGTCCAGTCCCATCGACAAATCCCTTTCAGGGACATGATGAAACTAAAATATGCTACCAATTCACGTTGACACTGCCCAGAATGGTAAATGGCATTCAAGTAAACTGCTTAACCCATTACCAGAGCCATGGGCCCTGAATGCATTATAAATAAAATCCCAATAATTGCATTCCTCTTTGTAACACCTTTTCCATGGTTTCTATGTCCACTTACCATGCCTGGCTTTGTATATAAACACGTTGTGACTCAAGCCAATTGAAGTCAACATAGAGTTACAAAGTGAACATATTCATTTGTAGTGAATTCTATTCTGGAGTCTTTATCACATGAAGGATTATCTTTCGGAACATCATGTATATGTAAGGCTGTCTACATTCAGGCTAGTACAAAATATTTGTCACTTAATTAAGTGAGGCACATCATTGCATGTCTCTTAAAATATTCAGTGAACTATTGTTTTTTGTTATTTAGTCACCCTGGTTTACCCTATGTAATGTAAAAAGCAATTGTATCAGTTTAAGTAGTTTAGAAATGTCATGAACGTTAGTATTCATTACTGATATTCCTGAAGGCAGCAGCGAGGATCAGCATCCATTTACAGTGAGTAAGCTCCTCATCTTTAAGATCCTGCAATGCGATATCAAGAAACACAAGGTCTCATACCCTACTACAATTGTGCTTCAGTTTCAGCTATATGTGTCTCAGTGCTGTGTTCTCTGTTCCTAGCAGAAATTATCGCTTCTGATTTCAGGAAAAGGTGTTCTCTACATTAAATTTGTAGCTGGGATAAGCATAGGTGCCTTCAACAGTGGATTTCTAGCCTGCAACTCTTTTCATAAACTAAGCAGAAGTGAGGCAGAAGTGGAGTGAGGCAAAGTAGAGTAATAAATTATCTTCTGTTGTTTGATAGAAAGAAAAATGTCAGCCACAAAAGCTTCCTGGGGCAAAATGGATAACCTTAAAGAAAGATTTGCAGCAGTGATAGTAGCATTTAGCAATGACTGCCATGTTTCCAGCAACTGAGGGAAGGCAAAACTAATTCAAGCTTACGAGTTTCTGTAGGCGGTATGTACAGTGGTTCACCAAAAGAATATGTGCTATTGAAATGCCATCTCTTTGCATTTGCAGATACACAGATCCTGGAGGCATGCTGGAAGGATTAACCTCATATACAATTTTCCATTTCACTTCTCTTTTTGTTTGCAGTTTAAGTCTTCCATTGTATAATATGCCGTATGTGTGAAGACAGAAAAAGCAAAATTTATTATGTATGTTACTAGACTTGAGAATATGTTGAGTCCTTGGTCTAGCTGTGTAATCCAGTCACAGCCTAACTCCAGATGGAGTCGAGATCCAGGTATTCCCCAAGCTTTCACAGAGGGTTTTCACTGGAAGGAGAGCTGGAAGCTTGGACTGACCTACACATGCTCCAGCCATTGCCCCTTCTGGACATGACCTTCCTCATGGTCGCAGGAACAAGATCTAATGCTACCTTAGTTCCAACACAATGCTTAGTTCATCTAAGCCTTCTTCCCTCTTATCAGGGCAGAGGTGACAGACCTCTCGCTCTTTTAGTTTCATCCCTTTCCATGCTTTTGTACCAGCACTAGCAGTATCACCTACCATCAAAATGGTTATAGATGAAAACTAGAAACAATCACAGTTATTAAACATTTAAATAACATTGTATATCCTAAAGCAGTATTCTTTATCAGAACTGCCAAAAGTCCAAACTCTCACGTAGAACCTGCTAATCAGAATACTTATTTAAAGACACGGCAGAAAGATGTTAACATCTGCTACAATGTCATGGCAGCTTCAGCCACACACTAGCTTCATGTAAGGGCTTAGGTTATGACTTCAATACTCCTGAGTCATCCTAGTTAGTCATCCCGGTATAGAACTTTCCAGCTCTTTGTCAAGTAACTGACAGGACTGCAAGGGCCACATACAAAAGCTCTACGCATTCTTCAGCTGAAATGTTGCTGCTCTCATTTAACCTCTACATATGTGGGAATGGACATTTAAACATCTGTATGAAATCTGTCCTGTAAGTTTTGATGAGATGAAATCTTCATCCCAGTCTTCAGAGATTGCAGAAGAGAATATTTTCCATGTGAATTAGAGTTCAGAAGTTTTCATCATATAGATAATTTCCGACAACTAGAAGATTCTCTACTAATCACTCAATAAAGTCCACAGTAATTACTAGATAAACACTGAGATAGAGAAGGTCTGACGAAAAGGCATGAAAAGTTTGGCTGAAGTGTAAGTGTGGATCAATTTCCAATTTGATACATTATGAAATACATTTCCTGAAGAGATCTGAAAGTGTTAAATTTACCAAACCTGAAAATATAACCTGTAAATTAATTATCACATTTCTTTTAACGTGTTCACAAACACTAAAGCTAAATGTCTAGATGGTACCCAGATACTAAGACTGAAGAGCATGCATTATTATTCACAGATAAAAAGTTTAATATCATCTACTTCATATCTATGAGTAAAAGCTTAAGAACTCTAGAAAACAGCCTTCAAAATATTATCAGTGTAATAATGATAAAAAAATGTATTCTATCCCAAAAGAAGTTAGTAGCAAAATTCCCATTTCTTCAGCAAAATAGGATCAAAATTAGAATGTCATCAAAAGACACTGTGCAGGTTTCTTCAAGGATAAGGATGTTAATAAAGGAACTGCTGATAAACCTTTACAATGCTATCTTGAAGACTTCACCTCTTTCAAGATCTCATGCAGCAGTTGTTTCACTATGAGCCTTATATCACAGGAACGCTTTAATTTGTGCCACTGTAAAGGCCGCTATTCACTGTTTTCTTTTTAATCTTTTGCTTGCTTCATATTTAATATCCCAGATCTTTTTATTAAAATCCATATTAAAGGTATTGTGATATCTTTATGGTGCTCTCCTTTCAAACAAAATAATGTCCTTAGTAATAAAACTTTTACTTCGGCAGTTCTTGTACATCTACACCTCCAGCTGGTGGCCATGGTGGGAATCACGGCGCGCGGAGGGATGGATGCCATCTCAGGTCACCTTGCTTGGTGCCTTCCACTCTACCTAGGGTCAAACTGCTGTGTTTCTCAGAAGCCTAATCACAAGCCTCTGTACTTCTCAGCAAGAGACACTCAACTGATGCCTTTGCTTGGCACCCATTAATCGAGCTAATGACTGAGGGGATTTCCCTGCAATGGCTCACAAATCTCATTTGATCAGTATGCAGCAGGAATTTGCCATTTACTGAGGGAGACCCTCTTTTTATTGTTCTTGGCTTGTTGATGTATTATATATTTACTGGCATAGAATCTCATTTGTGGTTTATTGCTCTAACATCTGAAATGATCTCTCTCTTTCTCACTTCACCGTTGCTCATTTTTTGTTATTCCTCCCAATTACAGCCAGCCGAATTCAAATGCTGGGCTCCCAAACCCAGCATGGACACCAGTTGCTCATCATCACATCACCTGGCTAGGAGCTTCTCCTACTTAAAAAAAGTACTGTTATGGCCAGTCTATTAAGAAACTATTCATTTTAATATCCTCTCTTCTGGATGAGAAAGGGGAGAAATGATGTGTTTTGCATGCAAAGTGCGTCAGGCACAAGGTACGAAAGAAAGTAGGACATAACATGTGCTGTGAGGGGTATTGAGTGGGTATTAAACACAACACTGGAATTATGGGGTGCATCAAAAGTCCTCTGTCTGCTTCTTGGACTCCTTTACAGGGCAACAAGTCATCCTGGGACTTGCTTTTAGGAAAAAAAAATAGCAGGACGTTTTCTCAGCTGAACAACAAGGTACTGCAGTGAAGCTGCAGGGAAAGGAAAGACTTCCTAGATTTTGGCAAAAATGTGTTCAAGTCTTTTTTTCTCCTTTGTTGAAAATGTGCTAATGAACTGCTTCTAATCTTCTCTTGACTTGGGCAAGCAATACGCTCTCCTTCTCCCAGGAAGGAGAAGCTTAAAGATAGTCCAGCAGTATGGGGGCAGGGAGTTTATAAGAGCTTTCAGCAGGTTTTCCTGAAGAACTGCAGTGGTACAAGATGTCCACACTGACTCCTTTTGGGTTGGAAATGACATCTAAACTCACCTGAAATAGTTTCAGCCGGTAGCAGAGGCAGCAAGACACTCACTAGCACCAGGTTTGGTCCTTTGAACTGCATTTTCTTTTTTTTATGTATGCCTGAAAAAACCTACCCTGGAAAAAGAAATGCTTGATTTACTGACATTGCACTTCCTAGTTGCTGTGAAGAACGATGGGCATCTTGTGCCCAGTAGGATCTTACAGCAGGATATAACATGGTGGCTATCCTGTAAGAATCAAACCCCAATCCACAGAGGAACTCCCTCCTCCCATCAGACTGCAACTTTACCTCAGCAGCTTATAAACCCCCAGAAGCAATAGCGGCTGTGTGGCAGGAGTAAAGCAGGTGTGAACCGAAGACCTAATGCAGACTGGGTTTTGTGGATACTAGTTTTTGGGTGCACACCCATGGGGGTTCCCAGTGGCCAATGCAATGTTGTTGCACGCCGGCCGCAGAGACACCGACCAATCCACCAAACTTTCTTCCCAAAGTGAATGTGCAGTTGAGGAAAATATTGGTGGAGTTCAGTTTTGAAGAGTTGGAGAAATGCTCTTTTCAACCAGGGGCTTGGAGAAACGCCTTCAGAAAGGGTCCAGGGAGTCCACCTGCCACTCCTGCCTCAGAAATTCACGGATCAGAGTTAATATTTGTAAACAAAACAAAAAGTGGAACCAAAGTTAATTTTAGACAAGAACCTGGAAATCTGCCAAATTATTAACAACTGGCCTTCAGCCTGGCAGAAAGTGTTAACAGTACCATGAATGTAAATTACTAACTTCAGATTTCCCTAGAGAGCTGTCAAGAAATACTTAGATTTTGTAATAACCATACATTGCTGTGCAGCAATAAATAAGGAGGTTTGGACTAGTTCTGTGCTGACCTAGGTAGAACAAATGCTTATAGGTTAGATGAATTTACACCAGCTGGCAGTGAGAGTAAGTTGAATACTAAATAATATGAATAAGAACAAAGCAGGACTGTAATGCCAGGGTGACTTCAAGATTAGCTGAAGCATACATGGCCATTATTTTTGCCTAAGATGAAGTCTCTAATCATTTTATTTGCACGCATATGTGCATGCATGTGTGTCAGGAGGCAAAGTTAATTTCAGGGCTTATTGTTTAACAAGTAAATGATTCAGCATGAAATGATGATCCTTACCATTGCCTTCCTCCTTGGTGATGCTATTTCTGTTTATTACTATCATTTAGAATCTCCTTAATAATGAGGAAAAGAAGAAAATAATGCGTTGGTTTCTAGATGAAATTGGATTTAATTCAGCATAATCTATGTATTTTAAGATAAGGGATATATCCAAGTAGAATAAACAGTGCAGCAAACAGATTGTTTTAATGTCTAGACAGGGTTCAAGATGATCTAGAGATGGGAACAGGCATACAAATTATTTGAACAATATATCTGGATACTCATGGAATCCAGAAATAAAAAAAGGAGAAAGAAGTCCTTTAAACAAAAGCCAAGGAGAAAAGTGCTGGCGTTTCTAATGGATTCGCCATATCGAGTACCTTTTCTAGGGAAGGTTTTTGGGTGCTACAACAAGAAAGAGGACCAGAGGGCTCTTGGGCTGGCTCAACAATAATGAAAGTAATAACGAAGGCAAAGCCAGCTCATATGCAGGTCTGTCATTAAAGCACCATTTTGTCCTCTACCAGCCCATTGATATTGGCCATCTCCCTGTGCTGTTCCCTTGTATTTATATATCCCTAATATTGTGGTCTCTCTTTACACATTCAGTAGCATAGCAAATACCTTTCTTC
This sequence comes from Pandion haliaetus, assembly GCA_013401275.1. NCBI lineage: Eukaryota > Metazoa > Chordata > Aves > Accipitriformes > Pandionidae > Pandion > Pandion haliaetus. Next base: position 107,871 of record VYZV01001896.1, on the reverse strand, counting down.
CTTGGCAGCTTCTTGACGCTGACACTCTGGCATTGCTGTTGTGAATGGAAAAGCTAAAGAGACGGCTGCAGACTCTGGTGTCAACGGGAGTGACATTGGATGTCCGGTGGCATGGCCAGAGTGTCACACAAACTGTCTCACCGCATGCCAGAAGACCTAAACCCTGAGAAATCTGCAAACAGCACAGTGGCAAGAAGAGTTTAGAGTCCTAAACCTTTGCCTAATGAAATGATAGCATAGGTCTTGTATTTCAGCTATGCTCATGGTTTGAATATGAAAAATCAGACTGATTTGTCCTTGTCTGCATATTCAGTCCTGAAAAAAATTATCTATGCCAGCTCTTCCCATGCAAACTGTACATAGTCTTTGCAAAGGCTGATCACGAAAGCTGTCAGGAAACAACCACGTAGTTGAATTTTCTCCTTCCAGCACGAGGCAGAGAGGAAAGGAGCCTGCAGTCTTGTCCTCACCCAGAGCACCCGCACATGGCCTGGTCTGAGCGGCAGTGCCAGAGCGAGCTGCTTGAAACGACTTTGTCTTCACACCTGTGAGACAAAGCTGCACACGTAAAGGGTGATGCCTGCCCGAGGGTTGTAGTCGATGCACCAGCTAAGGGTGATGCCTGCCCGAGGGTTGTAGTCGATGCACCAGCTAAGCCAGAGAGGAGGAGGGGCAAGGGGTGGAAATTAGGTGATGCTTCCCTGCCCAAGCAAATCTGAACTGGGTGCACAGAAGGCCTGCTATTCTCAATTAAGGCTCTGAAGATAAATGATTTATTAGTGTTTAATAAATATAAATAGCCATGTCTTTCTTTAACAACTTGCCACACATCAGACATTAAGCACTGTTTTGATTTTTAGAAGATGTTCATGTTTCAAATCATGGTATAACTTACAGACTTCTTTTTTTCTATTTAAAGTGGTAATTTGAAAAGAAAACTTGATTATGAAATGTGTATTTGAATATAGAGATGCACATGTTAACTGATCTAAGTATGAGCACAAGTTTAGAGATTCCTTTTATTAGAGAACGATTTGGCACATTTAAAACAAGACTAATCTATTTTCTTTTTTCCTACAATTAAATGTGTCTTTGCTAAGAATTCCATAGACACATCTAAGTTCCTTCAAAGTCACTTCAAAGTCAGTTCACATAACATATACTAATTGTATCAAGTTGCTTGAAAATTATGGTGTAATTCTAGGCCCAAGATTAATTGATTTTTTGTTTATTAATTAATTTCTTCTATAATTCACGCTGTTTCCTAGGACTCATGTATGAGCTGTTTGCTCATTCAGAAGGCAGACCTTATCAAGTGTCACCAAGCGGGTAAAAGAAAGAGATAGAAACATTAATACATTTTATTACATTAATTACCACTGGACTCCTGCTTTGCACATGGCAGATGATTTGTTAGAAATTGATTCTATTTCTTGATAATTATACTGCACTCCAAACAAGTCACGCATGCAAGTACCAATACATTTGCATCTGCTGGATATGCAGCAGACAATTTATATAGATTCAGAATATGTTAGAAAAGCAAAATGTTAGCTTGAATAGTAATCAGTATTTATGAATGTTTTCTCTTCCTGGATACACTGAGGAGATTTGAATTTGAACTTACTATTCTGGAAGTGTTCTAGGTTTTTGATGGGTAAACAGGGTTAGATACACCAGTGGTGTAAATAGGAATAGCTTTGAACTTTATGGAGGAATGCTAATTTACACCAGCTAGGAATCAGGACCAAAGATACATGGAAGAAAAAGCCTTTACATTTATCTGTTGTAAAATAAAAATAATGATTTTTACCTGGGGTTTCCTAATAGGAAGACAGATAATATTTAACATGCACTTATTTATGTATGCACTTATTTAAAATATATCAATTCTAAAATGCTAAAAGGTGAAGGTCCATGAGAACTACTTGCATCAAACCTGGACATGACTGCATATAAATATTTAGCAAGAGATTTTTACCCGTATTGCTTTTTTTTCCTGGAGGCAGAACTTCCTTTTCATTTCTGCTTTGTTTTCTCGTCCATTAGACAGTACATTGAAAGCTAATAGGACTTTAACCTGTTTTCTTGTAACATCAATGCTCTGAGAAGCCTCTTTTATACCCTTCTATTCAGTACTTTCATTTAGACTCTCTTTATGCACCAAAATATGTTGTTGGAATCACAGAGAATAATCGAGAGGAAATTGCACAATGCCAAATGATCTGTTATAATACAAAACAGAAATAGTAGTGAATTAAACACACTGCTATCTTACTCAAGGCCATTTTGAGGAGCACTTATTTTGCAAAGCACTTATGCAAATGATTCTGCTGATTAAGTACCCCAAAATATAACTAGGTGCTGGGGAGCTATGCACATCCCTCACCATAACATACTCCCAAGCATCAAGGTAAGCTGCACTGCACTCACAAATTAACAGGAGAAATTACCATAATGAAAAATCCTGAAGTTTTGAATATTACTATTGTGTCAATTAAAGGAAGATGGTGAAAATTCACCTGTGTGATTGCTGGTTATTCATTTCCTTTTCATTCCCCGGTTCTGTATTTTCTATTCTAAGCATTTCTGTGTACTTCTTAAACAGTTGCTGCTTTCTTAATCCATACATGGCTGTATTTTTGTAGTGGTAGAACAAGTGAAATGTTCAAGGCCAAATTTTCTTCCAAGATTTACATGGCTGATCTCAGCTTCACAGCTTTGTTTTCAGTGAGGAATAGGTATTGCTGCTGATGTGACTCATGAAATTCAGTTGATAATGCTGGGATTGTATGTGTTTGTTTCTCAGATGGATTATAGTCATGCAAGGAGAATGGAGTACTGCAGTCAAAATCCTCCATGTGGAGCTAAGACCAGACTTATTTTTTTAACTGCTAAAGAGCAGAGTAAAAATGCAGTCTGAGTTGATTCATAAGGATCTAGGGAAGCAGATTCTCATTTTTATCTCATTTGCTGTACTGCTCTTAGGCAACTGCATGATACTTCTCTCTTTGTCTTGGTCCAATTTCATGATAGCAGATTGCAGGGCCGCTGCCCAGTGCTTCTTACAGCTCCTCCTTGGCGGCTGCTCTCAGAAGTAGCTGAATATACCTATATCTGTACAATAGAGACTCGTAGCATCTCCGAATAACATTCAAAACTGGGCCAAGAACGCATCACTTGCCAAAGAAAACCCGTAGTACTGGTGTCTGCACACACATGCTAATCACTTTTCAATGCACAACAATACAGAGAAGCATTTTCTCTAGTATAAACTAACCTATAGTACTAGAGTAGTAGGAACAACTGAAAATGCTCCAAAATCCTCTCCTGAATATCAGAATGATCCAACCTGCATATAATAATACTTATGCAGTCCTTCAAGCCCTTACAATCATACATAGTTCTATAGGATATTAAACCTAGAAGCAATCTTTGCTTTTTGAAAATGATATAAAAGGGACCTACTTTCTCTGGTTTCATACCTGCATCAAACTGTTTGTTGTAAACCGTTACAATTGTTGGTTTAGCAGGCTTTAAGAATATAAAAATCAGTCTTTTCATAGTAAAGGGGATATTTCCTTATCCCCTTGTCATTTCTTTATCCCTTATGAAAAGCCACTTTTGCCTTTTGGAGACACTATTAAAGTGTGTGATTTCCCCAAACCTCTTAGAAAGGTTGTCCTTTGTTTTAAGCCAAAACAACTGCAAATACATTTAGAAAATGAAAAAATGTTCTGTCACAATAAATCTGTGAGTGTGTTTCTTAATAAAGAATCACATTTACATTTTCCACATCAATAAAAATAATACAAGTCAACAACCAAAATTTTCCCAATATTTTGTAAAGGTGCCTAAGGCAAATTATCTTCAAAAGTGGAGGCTGGCTATTTAACATTGCTAAGATTTCTAGCCAGAGGACATCAAGAGGGACATAAGGACTTGTTCAAGGAAACAGCTGAATTTAAAGGGTCTTTAGACCATAAGCTCTCTGCTTCAGCGTTTGTCTAATGCCAAGTTTGTAGAACAGTTCGTCCTTAGCAGCAGAAGTTACTAATTAGCGTATTTTCAGGTGCTCCTGCTTAGTCTTTGCTGCAGTTGTAGGCTCACTATCACATTAAATGCAAAATATGTATTTAGGTGTTTTGCTGAATTGGGACTGCACATTAGAAGATTATTTCCTTTGCAAGAGTAGTTCGACTGGTAAACCTGAACAGTCAAAATGAAGTTTCCATTTGAAGTCTTTCTGTATCCTAAGGCTGAGGAGACTGTACTGATTATGCCACATTTAAGAAAGGTTCTGTCCAGTTCAGCTTGATTACCAACATTGATACCAGTAACAGCCTACATTTGGAGCTAGTTGTGTCTTTGCCATTTGAAGCTATGGATGAATGTATAGGAGTGTGTACTATAAACGAGCCAGAAGAACCCCAATCTGATGCTTTTCTAGAACTATCAAACCCATCCCAATGACTGCAGAAAAATTAATGTATGAGCGTCATTTTCAGTTTTGCATACCTGCAAAGATGCTCTGTCAATAAGTTGCTACACATTTCCTTGGAACTGCATTTGTAAAGCCTCAAAATAGAGTTCAATCTCTAATGGGCTTAAATGTGCTTCCTGTTTTGAAGAAGAGACATTGAGGAGGATCTTGAAGTGAAGTGTCTGCAGTTTTGTATGCTAATCATACTTTCACCGGAGTTATGTTCTTAATAATGCAGATTGTTTCCTGGGATACTGCAGCTCTTCCCCAACTTCTTGTCATCCGCATGTTTGATTGCACTCATAAATTGCATGTGGGCACTAATAACTACTGCTGATGTTACACTGCAAGTCACTGATCATTGACTCAGCCTCTCTCACAGTCTAGGATTTTCTCTAGCAGCATATGTTATAGGTTCAGCATGGGTTTAGGAGATTGAATAGAGATGATAAGAAGAAGATGATGGACCTGCACTTTATTCTTGAAAACATCCATTTACTGGTGATGATCTAAATAATGGACTATGTATTTTTTCTTGACATATAAAACAATGTAGTTACTACATAGTCACACAAATAAAAATTTTCACCAGTTCTAGGCTAAGAGCAACAAATAGATTGATTATATTCCTCTCTTGGTCTGCTCCTCTTAGAAAAATCTATCATCTGTTAGGGGAAATAGCAAGTACTAGCTCTGAAGGGATCCACTATCTTTAGGTTTTATTTCCTTAATAAGCAAATCAGTCCTCATCAGGGTGCAAGATCATCAACACGTATTTCGATTTCTGTACACATCAGAATATATCAACCACAATTACATTATGTGGAGGGTAAATCACAGAGTAATTAATGTAGCTAATAAGCAGCATACAAGGTCTGACTCAGTCTTATGAAAGTCAGGGAAACATATCCCACTGACTTCAGTAAGATTTGGATCAGTTTTCTACAGATTTGGATCTTCACTTAGCTTTTGGTATAATCACATGTTGCAGTAAATAGGCTTATACTCTCTGCGTGTATCTGTAGGTCAGTGCACTCATA
>VYZV01001896.1:71659-102276 GCA_013401275.1 Pandion haliaetus | reverse complement strand
AAAAAAAAAAAAAAAAAAAGTTGCATTTACTCCAAAGTATTGCTTCTTTTCTTTGAAACTACACTGGCAAAAATAATGTTGTGTACAGGCCAATGTATACTGCTAAGAGAAATGTTATATTAGAAAAAGAACATCTTAGTATTAAGCATAATACATTACAGTATATTTCACAAGTATGGTAGGTATCATCCTTTCTGAAAGGTTTTCCAACCCTCTTGATCCAAATGACAAAAGCCATGATAATCTGTATGTGAGTACCCCTAAGGCTGTTGTTCGGACGTGCTGGAGAAATGAAGGCTTCCTTCCCTTCCTTGTATTAGTCGCATCCAGCAGAAAGTTAATACCAAAAAATAACCATAAAGTATGCAACTATCCTATACATCTCTTCTATACTCACATCCTGTGATATGTGATTCAAGGGTGAAAAAGTCCCTTTCACAAGCTTTATAGCCTCATAAATTTTCTTCAGTTGTGGCTCAGAGCATCTGATGCTATCCACTGCAAAATCCATGTGGTCAACCTGTGAAGCTACCAGCAAAGGATTGTGCTGATATAAATAAAAGTTGTCCCTTCAAGAAAATTTCAGGTGGTTTGTTTCTGTTTATTTTGGTCTCATTAGGCTGCCACTACATGATAAATGATTTAGGGTAAGGGTAATTTAGTTTATGGCACAATAGGTATGAAATGTTAGCCCTTCCTATGCCCTTCTCACATAAAATTTACCTTAAAAAAAGTAAAGCCTTTATGTCTCAATAAACAGAAGCCACATAGATACTGTGTAACAAATTACATATTGGATAACAATCTATAAAATTTTATTGGCTTATGAGGTTTGCATTGATTTGAATTTTACCCAAAAGCAAAGCATTACTGCTTCTCCAAAACACTGAAATAAAAGGAAAACAGAAATCTTCATTACAGTTTTTTTAAAAGTGTAGCCACCAGAAACGTCTCTGAACAATGCAATCAAACTCCTGGAAATAGCCTAGCGTTCACCTTGTCTCTTCCCTGTGGATGACTGAGAAAACCTTGCAAATCAGCTCCAGCAAGGAGCTTAGCACTGAGGTTCACCACAAAGCCAAGAAACAGCTTCTGACACTGGGCTGTAATTGCAAGATGATTCTGTAAAGCTCCTCTGTTGCCACATTCCCACTGTGAGATGTTAGCGGTTTACTGTTTGTATGAGTGATAACGCTGCCTGGAACTGTGGGTGAAAAATCAAGAGTTTGTGCTGTTCATTTTGCACAATCATCTGCTTACCGAAATGCAGAGATTGCAGAGTTTTGTGGGGGAGAAAGTCAATGCGAATCATGGTGAGCTGCAAAGCCATCTTCATTTGACCTTTCGCACTCCAGAATCCACAGGGAGATATCAACGAGACAGCACTTTAAACCAAATAACTTTCAGTGCTCGTTAGGAACAAAGAAGGAACAAGGAGGCTATGATTTTAACCTCATGGACACAGATATTTTTCTTATGCATGCAGACTGTGTTTCACTAAGGCTAATATACTAGTTCCAATGGTGGCCAACAACTGATACTCTAGAGTTGGACAGCAATTAGATGTACATGTGCAATTACAAAGTAAAAGCTACAGAAAAAAAATGCAAGGTATATATCATTGCAACATCAGAAATAAAGCTGGCAAGGATGCTGACTTGCCCCTTCCAGTGACCTTCCCTGCCCCTGTATAAAACCTCATGTTATAGGATCTATATTGATCTCTCAGAAGTTATACTAGTTTCTTGACATATCTTCCAAAATGACCTATTCAAGACTGGCCTTTCTCTGTGCTTCCCCCTGATCTAAGGAGCTATTTACAAGCCTAGGTAGCAGCATCACGGTTTGGGGGGGGGTGGTTTGGGTTTTTTTTATTCAGAGGAATATGGGTGAAAGACTACATTGTAGGAAGGCTTCGTCCAGAGAAAGGCCATTGATTGGATTCATAGTAATGTTTTGTATTTGGCTGAATTTTGAGAGATATATATATCTTGAAAGTAGAAGGACTTTATATATATAAAGTAGAAGGACTGCAGATGTAGATATTCTTACAGAGGCATGCAATAAAAACTACTGATCCTTAAAGCAGGGAGGTGAGGCACAAACAAATCTGTTACTACCGGTATTAATTAGTATTATTCTATCCAGAAGAGGGCAATGGTAGCTGTGCATTTGGACCAGTATTATTTTACACATCTGTTGGCAGATGAGACTAAGGCACCAATATTTTACAAGCCATATTCCAGTGATTTATGTTGCATGGCAGAATGCAACCTATCAACGGCAAACACCTTCACTGAAATCACATTCATTGTATTTGATCCTGTCTGTTGGACTACGCCTTGCCTGGAGTTGATCACCAGGCCACAGCCTGTGCAATTACCCACTTCAATAATCAGTGTCTGATTCTGGTGAATTATAGCATGGGCTGCTGTATTGTTCAGAATAAATGAGATCATATAAATGGTATGACAGGTAACAATGCATTTGTAATAGTGTACACAGCCATTAAGCTTAATGCAAAAAAGGGCCCAGTAAAATGTGTATAAAAATAGTCAGAAATAAAGTTAAAACTATATTTAAGGCCATGGACTTTGACCAGGCATGAGAGACTGAAAAATACCCTCACTCTGAATAAAAGCGTGAGGATTTCAGGCAGGACACACTATGAGGCCTTGCTCAGGTCAGGTCCCAGATCACTTGCAGTCCACCATATTCAAGTTTCTGGGCCATTTGAAGTGAGTGACGTGGCTGTTTTCCCCATGATGGTGTAAATTTTGGATACTGCCTCAACTGCTATACCCCACGCTGCTAACGCTGCCTATGCTAGCAATGGACAGTCAACAAAAAGTTGCAGGAGATGGCCCCAGGATGGTCTCGCATGACACTACTGCCCTAATCAGCCCACGGAGATTTGGGTTAAGCTCCTGCTGCCCTCTGAACGCCTTTTATAGCTCTGTCCTTAACACCCCATCCCACATTCAGTTGAAATATTGGCTTTAACCACTCGGTTAAGAAAGAAATCCCACATGCGGCTGGTGAGAGAAGCAGCTCTGGGAAGGAAATTGGCCACTTTTTACAGTAAAAATAAGCTGTATATTTACAATCCATGCAGAGGAGCTTCCACCCCCCGTCCAGGGAGAGGAGAAGTGCGTGGAAGGGCACAGCTTCAAGGAGCCCCTTCCTCCTCCCCAGCCCCAGGATATGGGTTGTTTTCCATGGCATCCCCACACACAGGGAAAAAAAAAATCTGGAATTGAGATTATTCACAGAGGTTTATTAAAGTTGTGATTTTCCTGATGTATTTTCTTAATAAATTTTCTATTTTCAACATTCAGATTTGGCCAATATGTTTTTGAAATATGAGCTCCCATAAGGAAAGTTAATAAAAAGGATCTCACCTGGTTTTACTTCAGTGGCACATGTACTTACATTTCCTTACTACTTTTAACTCGTTCTAAGGTCACAGAGATCACCCAGGCGTTCATGGTATATAGCACTGTTTCATGTTTGATTTTGCCCTGTTTATAAAGAAAAAAGTTTGCAATATTTGGTGATATAACCTTCTGCAGGACAGTCTAGAAAATCACCAGTGACTGATACCTTTGTGATTCAGCTTTATTGTATCTCATGATCAGTTTCTAACTTGGCTTTTTCCTCTCAAAATACTTCTTTTGTGTCTGTGGGTATGAGTGAGAGGTTTGTGTGACTTACTCACACTTCACTGCACTTAAGAGGGCCCCCTGGTTAGTCAGGGCTTGGGCTTTATTTTTGGGTATTGCTGCTGGTTGCTCTGGCTGCTCGAACGACCCCCTCAGCATTGTCAAACAAAGTGGTTTCCTGCTAATTCCTTTCAGGGCTTAGATGGATTTTGAATCAATCTTGCTGAGAAAGTCAGCCAGACAAAGAGGTAAAATCGTGACATGGTTAGTCATTTGTATTTACCTGAATCAGTGTGGAAGGTACTTTTTGTCAGTTCTTACACTTCATACATAACTTTTATTCTACCATTTTTTGACAGAAGTTAGAGTTAGGGTGTCTTGCCTATATCTTCCAAATCAATCCTCTGAATTCCTAACCCAAAGTTGAATATCATCCATTATTCAACACCTTCAATAAGACTAACTTTAAAACTAGTAATCTCTCAGTAAAGCTGTGCAATTAATGCTGAAAGACCTCAAGTATGGAATAATACCAAACAGCACTCCCTATAGCCTTCCTCAGAGCATCCCAAAATACCAATAGCCTTCCCTGAAGTCTCTAGTTATCAGATATTCTTTAAGATTTAGTGATAGATCCTGGCTCAACTAAGTGAGCATTTTGCATTACAATGCAAAACATTTTTCCTGCAAATTTAAGTGGACTCCGCGTGAGCTCGCAGTGCACCCATTTTATGCCAGATTTGAATGATCAAAATGTACCCCTAATGCTGCTTATTGCACTAATGAGCTTTGCCTGCTTTACTTTGTTCTATCATTTTTATCACTCTTTAATTTGTCATCTAAATTATTGAGTGTTTTCTGTAAGTGCTGCTGCCTTGTAGCACCCAGCCTGACCCAGTCAGGAGGGGTGATGGGGAGCACCCATCGTGGTGGCCCCAGCACCAACCACAGCCCCCACCATGCCCCGTTCCCCCCTGCTATGAAAAGGGGCTTTAACACGCTGGAGTTTTCCTTTTCCTTGAGGTATTAGGCTATGGCATGCCTTTGGACAAGGCTTTTGCTTTGGATGCCTTTACAGTCTTCATAGCTGCAGTAATATATGTTTTACCTGAAAACATTTCATTTTTTACAATATAAAGAGGCCATTATTGTTTAGCTATGTTCACTGGTGTTCTTCCTTCCCTACCCTCTCTTTCCAACTGTTTTCCCAATGTCTTCCTAGAGTTTACCAGTATATACTAGGCTCACTTATTTTTGTTCGCACTAGATACAGCACAGTTGTTTCTTCCCCCAAGCTCAGTGTCCTCAGAGGAGTATTTAGGTTAAGAGCAGTTTATTCCTGGCTGGAACTGCAGCAATTGTGCTTGGGTTCATAAGCCAGGATTCTCCTTTGCTTCAGGCAGCTACTAAAAGCCAAGGTGATGTCTCAGATGGAGATGAAAGCGGAGAGGTGTAGCAGTGGGGTATGAAGCATCCCTGCAACTGCGGCAAGGACGATCCCGGCAGCACAGACTGGTGTTTGGGGCATGGCAGCAGCAGAGGGGCTGAACAATCCTATTAACAGACAGAAACACGTACGGAAAAGTGCCCAAACAGTGCAATAAACTCGTAGCCCGCTGCTCGGCTGCCCCCAGCAAACGTGGAAAAGAAAGGCTTATGTGACAGCTGAGTCTGCCAGAGCCAGGAGCCCTCACCGAGCAGTGGAAAGCAAGAGTACGGTCAAGATACGCTATGAACTCAGTCACAGCTCTGTTACCTACTTTTTGGTCAGCCACATGCGAGCGAGGTGCATTTCTCACCATGCCTCCATTTCTCACCATGCCTCCGTTTCTCACAATACCACACCTCACCATACCATACCATACCATACTATACCATACCTCCTGCCTGGGTCAGGGGTGTTTCACGGGGAATGTTTGCACAGGTACCAGCCTGACCTTATCCTGGACAGAGTTGCTTGGTACTTAAACAGCAATGACAACAAATATTTATCATACATTTAGTCCTACAAGAATTCTCTACTTGAAGAATGAGTCTTTTCTTTTTGTTTACTTTTTAGGTAAGCTTTTTGCAAAGAAATGTATTAATAACTGTCCCTATTTCAGTTGTGTAGGAAATGAAGATTTTCCTTGCAAGTAGAAGAGGATCCCTCTGACAAGTCTTTTCTCTGTGGCTATGCCCCCACCAAACAGATGGCTCTGCAGCTGGCCAGGCATTACACAGTTATATAGTTAGTAAATATTGAGTATGGCTCTTTGGGTGGGAAAAGTAAGCCAGGACTGAAAATAACTCGTGGATATGGTGGAATAGAGGGACCAGAGGGGGTTTAGGGCAGTGAAATTAGACCTGCAAATCCAGTGGCTTCAGAGTGAGTAATACTGGGAAGGAGAGGGTTAAAAATATGTATGGCTTTTAGCTTTGTACGATAGCTCCAGAAAGGACTGGGTCACCTCTGTGGAGAGGCTTCAGCAGTATGTCATAGCTAATGATGTCAGTGCTGAGAAAAAGGTGGCAGTTTAAGTGAGTATAATAGGGGTAAACCCTCTAACCTGCTGAGCAGCCTAAGTGCTCTTGCTAAACCAGCAGACAAAACAATTTCTGGGAAAGAAATTTCCTCAGTGCCCAGATTTGCTGGCGATTGCAGAGCTTCCCTGCTATTATCAACCTAAGAAAAACAAAACCATTTTGGGCTAAGTGCCTGAGTAAAGGAAATTAGTAGAATGTCATCAGTTTGAGGAGACCTTAAATGCTGCAGTACCAGGGACCAGCTACAACACGATATGCAAAACAACACAGTACACAGCAGTCACCATCCAGGGCTTATCTGACTCTAAAGCAAGCATCAGAAATAGTTGTAATAATGATGACTACCAGACATGCCAGAGAAGTGCAACCAAGGCACAAAGGATGATCAGCAACTGCACTGGAGATCAGCCTGGATGCACAGCGTGGTTCTCCAAAGTCTGCCAGTGCTTTCTTTGCACAGAACAGTCCCACACGGCAAATAAAATGCTTGGCTTTCTTTACTTGGCTCAAGAACAGGATCCTTGGAAGCTCTAAGACACTAGGAAAGGCAGGGATGGAGCAGAGGTCATTGCAGACAAGCCCAAATTCTGTCTACCAAAACAACTGAGAGTTTTCAGCTGAGGGGTGGGAAAGTGAGTCCATGCAGGATGCTGGATAGTCCATATGGCACAACTGTCTAATTTACGTGATAAAAATCTACATTTTATCTGGATTCCTCTACAAATGGAGGAAGCAGAATTTATAGTGAGGTTTGCTCTGGTCCCACTGTTTTTGTAATTTCATGGGAGGATTATCAGAAACTGCTTGAAGAGGTGAAGTTGCAGAAACTTCAGGGCTTTTAATCCCCATTTCCCTCACCAAAGGTACCACATATATGCTGTATATGCCAAACTCAGCGTATGTACTGCTTGAGTGGGAATGTCTGGGAGAAATGGATTTAAATTCGTAAAGTATACAGTGCATCAGGGTTTCAGAATCAGTGACAAATATTTTGTGGTCCAGCCAGACCTATTTTTGGTGGACTGACCTCACAACAGACAAGGCAGTGGAACACAATGAAGCCTAAAATGCACAAAAGCAGAAGATGCGTTTGAAGGGGAAATAATCACTAAACATCTGAAAATTCATTCAGCTGCAGGAAACTTGGTGCAGAACCTTAGCCCAAAGAGCTTCTCTATTCCCAGTGTTAATCACAGGGATGGGAAGAAAAAAAGGTGCTGGTGAAAGGTAGTTTTCTTCTCATACTTGCTGACAACCCAGCCTAGCATGTCCTTTGCCCAGAATAGAGAGCATTTTCCTCATTAATCTTCTAAAATCCTCAAAATCTTCCTCTCCCCAAGTCTATTAGCAGTGGAGTTTGAGCACTGTGAGAAGATGAACACACCCGGTCCATAGTGCGGTGTGATAGCAACAGCTCTCATGCTCAGTACTCAGCAAGATGCCTTTTCATCAAAGCCCAGCCTCTTCAGAAGCACACCAGCTCTGACAAAATTTTCTGTGGGAAGATTTCTCAAATATATGGGAAAACTGCTGGAGCAAAGTTCCAGAATAGCCAGGAGTTCAGGCACAAGGTTACAAGCAATGATGAAATTTCTGCTCTGCCTAAATAGTGATCTCCTGTGCCTCTGGAGAGTGTCCTAGTCCCAGACTGCTGGCTGCTGGGGGCAGACCTACCCCAAGTTTTGATCATTTTGAGCCTGGAAAAACCCTCATGAGAAAGGTTCAGCCAGAACAGCAGTGGGTAGTCTACCTGATCCAGAGAAGCAAATTAACCACTATTTATTTATTTATTTAGCCACATTGAAACATTGCAGACATGAGATGATAGCCCTGACTCCCAGACCACCAGCTCCTCTGAGACAGGCTACTTCAGCCCCTTCCAAGCCAGAATGGAAAAGAATAAATTTACACCAGTGTTGATAGCAGAGAATCCTTGTTTTCCAGCCAGCATTCTCCTGTGACACAAGTTTAATAAGAGATTCCTTGAAGGCATTGCCATAAATAGGGGCATGGGATCCTCATGCTTTGGTTACAGCCACATGAGAGCTTAATTCATTACCAAATATTAAACAGTTCTCATATTTTTTCTGAGGAATCTTATATATAAAACAGATCCTATTGGTAATTACATCAGGGTGTCCAGAACAAAAATGAGTACTTAGTTTAGGAAAATTAGGTAGCATCTTTTTTATTTGTTTGAGGTGCCTCTGGTGAGAGCTGTGATCAGAGCCCGGAGAGGGTTATTGCATACCTGGGCAGCTGGGTCACTTGTGTTTGTATATGGCTAATAAAAACAGTTATCTGGAAGCCAATTATATTAGTTCCCATATTATTATGTTGTGTAAAGAGCAAGGACATAACACTGTTTCTCTCATCTTTCTGCTGTTTTCCATCTCTTTTAACAAGAGCATTACAGCAGATGCTGTCAAGAATTTTAATAAAACAAACTGCCTTTCTGACCATCTTTATCCATTTCTTCTTGACTTTAGAGGCTAGAAACATATTAGAGGGTCTAAGTGAGGGAAATTACTCTTCTCTCCCACTCCCTCCTCCCCATCCCTCTCTCTCAGTCATTGTCCTGAGCACTGCATGCTGTGGAGTTTTTCCTCTTGCAGGAAACCCAAAACACAAAGACCCCCCCAGTAAAGCCTCACAGAACATAAGTGGCTACCTGGATACTTACTCACACTGACTGCTAGCTAATGCCCCTCGCTCCCTCCTTCACTGAGCTCCAAAAGGGCCTGAGATCATGGCAGAGCCCATCCCCAGAGCCCTTTGGATGCTGACGAGAGGGTGAATACGAATGGTGGCAGCCATACCACAGGGCTCCTGCCCACAGCTGCGGTAAGCAAGGTGGTATGGCTAGAGAACATCCTTAGTGTGGATACAGCCATGCTCTGCTGCTGTCCTGAAAACAGGTTGACCAAATCACAGCATCACCCCAAGGGGTAATAATATAGGAGGTTTGTAATAGTGAGTCACTGAGGACCAAAAAAAAAAAAGAAAGGAAAAAAAAAAAAAGGCAAACCAGGAAGTATGCCAATAACATGGAACCTGATTAAATGTTGCACAGCTGCTGCTAGCAATACAGAAGAGACATCATCTGTCTCCTGTCCTCAAACAGAGCATGGAGACTGCTGTTACTCAAGAAAATCCAATCATGTACAATATAGTAGGAGAGCTATTCCTTTCTGTGTGTGCCAGCGATTCTCTGTTTTGTTCTTTTCCCTCTCCAGGTGACTCAAGGCAGGTCCTATCTCATTACATTTTGGACCTTGCACACATGCAAGCCTCCATCTGGCTTTAGAGGTGTTGTGAGCAAAGGCCTCTGCATCTTGGTGAGGAAGGAGGAAAGCATGGAGCGAGTCAGGCTTGAAGCTGCCTGCTTGATGGAGAGAGCTCAGACCAGATAATTTTAAGCCAGGTGTTTCTCCTACTGTGCCCTTCCCACAATTTCTGAAGCTGACCAAATTGCCCTGGAACATATCTTAGAAGATTTCAGTATCCAGCTCTGCCAAAACACTCATGTGAGCAAGTGTCAGTACTCAGAGATGACCGTAACTACAGGTGAGAGTCTGGTGCAGAAACACCCTAGCTTTAGGCTCAGGCAGAGGTGAGTTACCTCAGTTAACTCAGCAGTGAAGTCACAGGCTGAAGGGAGCACAGAAGCCCTGAAGGACACGGGGACAAGACCTCAGGTGTCCCCACATGAGAAACCCAACGGGGCCAGCCCTGCCCTGCAAATACCGTTCCAGCAACACAACGCATTTCCTTTAGAAATAAGAGAGGAAAAATTAGGGGCAGGTGGCACAGAGCCTGACCCTGAGCTCATCCTCCCCACCGGCACCTGCTCCGCCAGCCTTTCAGGGACCACAAAAAAACCCATCAAAAAAGCAGGTTTGTAAGGCAAAGTACTAAAAATGGAGTCAGCTGTTTAGAGTCTTTAATTATCTCTTTGCTTAAGATGGGACAATTAACTTTACAGTCCCTGAACAGGTGGGTGGAAACACCTTTTGTCCTGAAGAGTAAAAGCAGAAGAAGGTGCTGATCAGCTGCACCTGACCCACCAGGCAGAGCCAGGGCTGGAGGGGCTACAGCTGGGCAGGGAGCCTACCCGGAGCTCTCGAGGGAGTGGAGATGTTGCTGAGAGAAGAAAGGTATGGTAAAACTCACGCTTTTCCTCTTTGACTCGGTCTGGAGATCTTAAAACCTTTGAAACTGGTGTGCGTGATTCTTTGTGTTTCGTTTTGTGCAGAAATATCTTGCTAGCGCTTTACTCTGTGCTGACCTGGTCTGTTTAGCAGCCTCCCAGTGTTAAGGTAGGGTCTGCCACATCTCTGGTGCTTTGTCTTACTGTAGTTGCATGTGGTTGTTTTCTCAGCAAGATGGAGAAGTGTAAGTACAATGTCCTGATCTATTTTGCTAGGGGTTATCTTTATTTTCCATGATTAAGCTACTCAAAGATACTTGGTTCTCTTTTTAATGGTGTGGTATTTTTTTCTTGCATGTTCTGCATAGAAAGGCTTTGGGTAAGTGAGAGAGATTTGTAGAAGTGTGCTAGTTCATGAGTGGAAATAAGGTCACCTAATCATCTAAATACTGGTGTTTTCCTAAAAAGTAGGTTTTTTAGTGTCTCAGAGATGATAACTGCCAGCACAAGTAGTTGTAGTTGTAAAACTGTGCCTGAAGTTCTTTGTGTCTTCACTTCTCAAAGAGAGCTTGCCTCTTACCTAGAAGACTAGGCCATAAATTTGCCCATGTACCTGGTTATAATCAACTTTGAGTGCAGCCTTTGGTAAGAAGGAATAAAGGACTCTTTGAGCCAGACTGTCTGGTGTCGATCCTCCGTAAGAGCGTTCCCTGTAAGTCTGCTCCTCCTCGGCAGCAGGTCAGAAGGGCTCGGCTGCACCCAGGGGCAGGGCGGAAAGCTGCAGGCAAGCAGGGCAGAATTAAGATGGTTTTTGCATCTTGGTCTCCCTGAGCAAGCCCCATGCCAGTAAGGTAAGCAGCATCTGGCTGACCTTGGGGCAGGGGTTAGTAGAAGGCAATCTGTGGCAATCTTCTGGAATAAACTCAGTCAAGACTTTAAACAAAAGGAATATTGTCTTGTAGTAACATGCAGCTAATACGGTTTCTTGAGGGAAAAGAAAAATTTGAATGCTGCTTTGAAGAGCTGATGTATTTTCATATACTCACAAGACGGAGACAAACATCCTTCTAATGAAAACTTTCTGTTCAAATACAAATAGCGCTTCATGCCCACACAATGCAAACACACAACTTTGTGTTTCAAATCCCCTTGGGGATGCTGGCACCTTGTTCTGTGATGGAAATATTTGCTTCAACTGCAAAAAATTAATTTTAGGGTAGCTCATTATGCACCAGAAACCTTTTTAATACTGATCTTAAAGCTGGAAGAAAAGGAAAAGAGACATGTCTCCTATTTGATTTGAAGTTCCTTATATATTATTTATAATTTTATCCTCAGCATGGAAGGTAACTCTTCTAATATGTGGCAATCGGTACCTCACCAGCATTTGAAAACTATAGCTGCATACGTTGTTGTGTTTTATTTTTCTTTTTTTACACAATAAAATGTGATCTACAGGAGTTGCTAACTTCATATAGGTACTGATTTGGGACTTTTTAGTGTCGTAAAACCTCTGAAGCAGAGACTCATGGAATGTGAAACACTGACATAGTGCCTCTGGAGCACCAAGGCAAAAGCTGGCTGATGAAGATGGGTTATTTGTGGTGATGTGGTGCCTGGAATTACAAACACTGCAGGGTTTAGCTGCACACACACATAACTCCCTGAACTTGCAGAACTTTCCAAATACTGGATGTGGAAGTAGCCTGTCAATTCCCCTCTCCCTGGGGGGAGAAAATAAAAGGAGGGGAGGAGGAAATGCTACTCCATAGAAGTAAATAGTCAGATTTTTAACTTGCAATATTTATCTGAAAATGGTTCCAGTGTTGACAATGAACTGTTATTTGAAAAGGCTGCAGAGTGTTTGGGTCTTGTTTGACTGTTCAGATACACAAGTGCTGCAGTAAATTGTTAGCATTGAGCCTGACTGTGCAAAAGCTGTTGGAGGAGACCCTTTACACATGCAACAACTGTCCAAATCAAAGCATTCACCCAAAAAGCTCTATGGGAATATACAATTTAACATAAAGTGCTAGTCAAGCAGTTGCTTGCTTCGGGAACCACAGACTTCCAAAACTTTAAAAAAAGTATTACATTTCCTTTAAAGCTGTGTAGTAAAGTGTAAATAAATGACAACATCCAAACTAAACCTCTTGCAAATCTCTGGATGCAAACCCCAAAGTTCAATATAAGTTGTGATCTTGATTTTTTTAATCGTTAAAATGAACAACAGGGAGAAGTTTCTTTTTAGGACTTACATTTCCCCAAAGATTTATGTTTATTGCTTTTACAGTTTCAGTAGTAGAAATTAGATTAGGCTCTCATTACCCACTTCATCTTCTGATATGCTGTAGAAAGTCATATCAAAGTGCCAAAATTAGCACTGTCATCCTCTGTGTTGTCCGTTTTACTGCAGCACAAAGCTGTTGTATACTCGGATAATATACCTGTGGTGTCTGTTACTAGCACAGTCTCCTGTGCTGTTTGACTCAGACCTCACATGCATACAAATTCATTATATACATTTTTCTCTTCCAAGAATGTATACATTTGGAGCATCAGCCATTTACAGACACATAGCATAAATAAAGCAGTGAATTTTCTTTACCCCTTATGCTAAGGAAAATTACTGAGGAAGGAGAAAAGCCCACAGAAAATGCAGTTCCCCCAGCATTATTCACATTGCAGTAGACAGCACAATTCTGTACTTACAGATCTTAACAGTGAAATGTCTCAGGATCTTTACAATTTTCTGCAGAACTGTTTCAAGCTCTCAGCAAGCCACAGTGTTCATCGAGGCAGAACGGAGCCGTATGGAAGGTCTATGCAGCTGGGAGATAATGGAACTGTTTTCCCAGCTGGGACTACAAGCCTTTTATCCACTGAGCATTGCGTGTCTCTTCACTGGTATTAACCATGAAATACACTGCTTTCCCATTGTACTCGTGCTAGGACTCACACAATTAGTGCTGGAATCGGATAAACAGCTACTTCAGGTTTTGCATATTCCTATCTGGAAATCTTGAACGTAAAAAATTAGCTCTGCGTTGATCATCCTTCAAGAAAGCTGAGAGAGCGAAAGCGCAGCTGTCATACTAGTAGCATAAAAGATTAAATGTGCTCTTGCTATTATTTTCATACAAATATGAGCTCCTGTCAGGTAATCGGAAGCCTCTCTTCTTAAAAACTGGGTCAGTACTCGGTATTAGGTTTAGAACAGGAATGGAAATAATTTTGTTTAGTCCTGGGTCCCACAACTGCTTCCTGAGCTCCATAAGATTAAGCTCATAGGATGCGAGTCAACACTCAGATTACATCCCAGCACTGACTGTCCTGAAACATTTAACTACCCCTTTGTATTTTACTTTTTTTTTTTGTTGTTGTTAAAAAAAAAAAAAAGGGAGACTTGCTAGTCTGAAGTAGCACAGACAAAAATCCTGATTACAGATAAACTTCAAACCTTCTTAGATTATCATTTTTCTTCTTGGGACTGCTGCAGGAGAGGTCAAATGCAAAGCTCAGACAGGGGAATGCCTTTCTGTTAGTAAGCAAAAGTTATTTGTATTCACAGGGGATAGAAGTGGAAACAGCAGTTTTCAGAATGTCTCTGCCAAGAAAAGTGCAATTGTGTCGCAGGCATCGCTTCACAACATTTTAATGTAATCTCGGTGTAAATCCATTCATTTTATAATGAGATTAATTGCCTGCCTGTCTGAGCAATGGCAAGTGGAGAGGATGTGGAAGTCGGGTGGCAAAAGCACACAGCGGCACGTGGATGCCTTTAGTAGACGAAAACAATAATTCAATCGACAAAAGAGGAGGAGTGTGCATTTTTTTTTTAGTTTGAATTTTCCCCACCTACAAACAGGGAGTGCATTCATGCATCCCCTTATTTTGCAGCACAACTGCTGACTGTGGAGAACTTGCACCAGGAATTTGGTGGTGTCCTCTCAACAGCTCTGCCATGGTACTGATTGTTTGGGGCTGCTTCCTCCCTCCCCCTGATGTGGTTTGGATGTGTTGAGGTGCGGTGGGTCATTGCCGTGTGACTGAGCCTCTGTGCTGGCTGCCAGCCCATGCAGAGGCATTGCTGAGCGGCAACGATGAAATTGCTCTTATTTGAGGTGGCTGTTGAGTTGAGATACCCTTGAGGAAAGCTGAAGTAACAGTAG
The DNA here is from genome assembly GCA_013401275.1 of Pandion haliaetus. Classification (NCBI taxonomy): domain Eukaryota; kingdom Metazoa; phylum Chordata; class Aves; order Accipitriformes; family Pandionidae; genus Pandion; species Pandion haliaetus. The sequence continues at coordinate 87,766 of VYZV01001896.1, read as the reverse complement.
CGGCAGAGAAGGTGAAGGTGATGTCCTTCCGAAGAGGAGAGGAGGAGGTTTCTATCATTCATCTGCAGAGGAGGATGGCTCACTGGACCTGATTTAAGTGATCTGGGTTCAACCCCACCTCCTTGGAGGACTTCTCTTATGACCTTGGAAGCACCTCAGCTGTCCTGGTCTGCTCTTCATTTGCAAAATGGGGACAACAGGACTATGGGAACTCATGGGATGTGCATAGAAGTGCTAAGCATCCTATGACAGCCCCATGGGACTGGTATGGTGAGCGCTCCCCTCCCATTTCAGAGCTCTTGTAGCCATCCTCCTGATTAACATAAACTATTTTACACTTCCATCATGTGAGCTTCTCAAATGAGCTTTACCGACAATTAATTAAGCCTTGCAGCACCTTCTAAAGTAGGCAGGCATTATAATTAGCAGTTCTATTTTTAATTAGGAATAAAATTTGAAATGGAATTTTAGGTATTTCCCCATTAAATTTTTCTGTTAAATAATGTCAGAGCTTTTTCTAAATTGTATCAAGGGTAAATAGACGGAGTTACTTACAACAGATTAACCCAAGCTTCTCATCACCAATTTTAAAGTTTATTAAAAATCTAATCTTTTCTATGTCAAAACAAATGATTTTGCTTATGCGTTGGTTGTCTAACAAGACTCTCTGGGAACAGATTCTCAGTTGCTGAGGAAGTTAATGCTGTTAAAACTTTACCATTTCCAACTGGGAATGGAAACGGTTTAGAAATGTCACTTCTAAAGGTGGATTATTCATTTCCAGATCTCATGTTTCCATCCAGGAAAGACTGTATACGCTTAAATGTCTGAATTTCAAACTTCTGAATCTCTGAACTGTCTCTTTATTTAAACTTGTGAAGTTCTGATACAGACTTTCTGAACTATATTATACTCCATTAAAGATTATGCCTATATCTTTTAGAAATGACACAGAAAGTGATGATAACATTGAATATCAAAGAGTCTGTTCCTAAAGGTCAAGATAAAACATTCAATTGTTACCAAAATGTTGTGGGTTTGCCCAATTTTCTTTCAAACCAAAATTTCATTGATGTTGACATTTCTGTCAAATGTTTGGCTTTTGAAAATTGCCATATTCCAGCAGAAAACGCTGTCTAACTGGTGTTTGGATTTTTTCAAAAGACCCCTAGTTACATATGTAACCTTATCGTGTATGCAGCGGGCAAAAGCCCCTTAAACAAACCTTTTCAACCACTAAGTCTTCTTGCTACTCCTGTTTGGGTTTTGACAGTGTCAGACAATGGGCAATTGCTACTGCGTTGTAAAGCAATCTGGGGTGAGGCTTGAGCAACATCAGCAGTCTAGGATGGAGCTCCAGTCACCCCAAAAGTTGGCCCTGGGTTATAGAGTGGCAAAAGTTTCCCTAGCTCAGAATGAACCGCGCAAAGTCCTTGCGTAGCTTTCAGGACACTGTTATAGGCTAAAAATAACTTGGGAGATAGGATCTGGTCTATAAACTACACAGCAGATAGTCTCGAGCGTAAGCTAGAAGACAGATGTGAATTAGCAGGAGTTGGGCCAAGGTGATTTTTGCAAAAACTCTGCTGACGAAAGGCCTGGAAGATACTTGCTCCTCTGTTTCCTCTGTAAAAATTGGAGATGCCTTCAAATGATACATGCGGGTTTTTGTAAGAGCTGTCACTATGCCTGCAAAAGGAGATAGAGCTTTCCAGCTTACTGCTGACTTCTTGTGGCTGTGTCAGTTTTTCTATCTCTCCTTTAGACAGAGCAGATAAATCCAAGATGTCTTTAGCAACATTTTAAAGTGAATTAGATCAAGGACTGATATGATCTAGACTCTTTCCGCTGTGCTCAAATGGCAACTTGTCCTTGAACTAGTTCCTATGATCACAAAGGCAAAATTTAAGGCCTAAGATGAAACTCCTTTGAACAAAGGAATGTGATTACATCCTGTGAGGTGCTTTACTCAGGCAGTGCCACCTACTGCTTCGAAACTCATCTATTAAGCAACCTAAATTGCTATTTGGCATGTACGCTGTGCATAGGATTTTGGTTACTCTAAAATCTTCGATCATCTTTATGAACCCATAGGCACTGCTCAAGTAAGATTGAAAGTGAATTTTACAGGGCTTAGCTAGTAATTGTTCCAGAGGCAAAACTCCCAGGCCTGAGTTTAGATGCAACAAGTGGCTCTACTGCGGGCATCCTGCGTGATGTTGGAGAAAGTCCCTACATAAAGCTAGTGCTCACGGCTTTTGTAGAACTTCACAGCATTTCTCTGTACTGCCGGCAGGTAATTATTTTTCAAATTTGTGGCTCAGTTTCCTCTCAATCCTGTTAGGTGTATTAAAATAAATTGCAACACACAGTAATTGCAAACTAAATGCTAAATGAATGCACCTTTGCAATTTTTTAATACAGAAGTAAGCTATGTAATTACAAATTCATTCACCTTTGTCTTGTGATATTCCTGAAAGTCTTGTCAGAGACAGACATTGGAAAACATGGACGATAGAAACCTGAGAGCAAAAATTCATAATAATTCACTTGCATGACAGTAAAAATTAAAATCTACTATGAAGTTAATTGAGCTACTGGAGAAGCTGGGTAGTTGAAGAGTGCACAGTGCGGGCATTGGTGAGTGATCTGATCTGGCATGAAAGAGGCCTTGAAATCATGCATAAAAAATGGATTATTGTACCCTGAGTTCCCCCAAAAGTCTGCTGCTGTAGCTGTGCTGTTTCCCTTCAGCAGAGTAACAGCTAAGAAAACCCAAACAAAACCAAACTACCCAAATTCTTGATGATTTATGGGCAAGAGGCTACCGCTAGGAAGGGAGGTGATACAGTCACTCCAGCAATGAAGTGCACAAGTTACTGGAGAGCAGTAATTTAAGTCTGTGCCTTCCTACTTCTTCCATACATCATGACATGATTTAGCCATTGAATGAGAGTAGATTTTTACAGTGTGTTGCCATTTATTCAATGGGAAACATCTTTAGATGGCCGATCAGCTCATAGACCTGGACTGAAGAGAAGCCCCATATCTCAAACAAATGCTGAATATATGTGGCCTTATGAGGTTCTTTCTGAAGTCTTCCAGAAAGAGGAAAGGAATTTGCTCTGGAAACAATGTTCACTTTTTTTTTCTTTTTTGTTTAAAGAGGGTTTTTTGTTATTTTTAGATGTTTGTTATGAACTTACTATGCAACTGGAGAGAGCACAAAGTCTCAACAGCATGTATTCTCTGTGTGTTTTAGCACTGCGGGTCATGTGGAACGATGCTAATGCATAAAAACTAATGTAATCTATAGGAAATACACCTTAATATAGAATAGCTATTTCCTCTGCAGTCTTTGTAGATTTTGTTTTACTTTGCAGGGGTAAGAAACTAAAAGAAAAAGGATCTGATGTTTTAACATAATCTGTTTGAACAGGGTGTACATTTAGCTGTATTTCTGCTGAGTGTAAAACAACACAATTAAAAGTATTGAGCTTACTGTTCTTTTTCACGCTAGATCCATTGAATTATAGACTACTTCAGCCCTTGTTTGTATTCCACAAAACTCTTTCCTCTGTCTGAACTTCAGTCTTTGTCTCCTTTATCTGGTTCGTTTAGGTCTTGATTTTTGTAGTGACCGAACAGAGTTATGGACGGCCCCAGTCATAGACTCTGCACTTGGTAATGCTTTGGTAACACAGGGAGTAATTAGTTTCCACATACACACAAGCACTCATGCACACACGTACACACAAATAAACTAGAAAACCAGCCCTCTGAACTCTTGAGACTCTACCCTCCACAAAGAGGATGAGAGGGAAGACGTTCAGTGATACTGTTAGTCCTCGTGTTAAAGTACCACATTGATCTCCATCTCTAGAATAAATGCAAAGGTTTAGCAGGTGTTAATCCTTGCAAAATGTGCTGCTTATTAATGATCGCTCTAGCAAAGGTGACCTCTGGAGCCATGAATAATGCTCTGAGCAGAACCAAAAAGCTTCCTATGCTTTCATCTGATCTGTGTTATTCTCTGATGCCATTTCACTTTTGCCACATGGCAATGGATTTGAAAACTTTTTGTCCTCTACAGACACCTGGTTCTGACTGGGGGTGGGAAATGCTCAAATCGATACCTGTAAGCTTATCTATAATGGAACTGGAAGCTCTTTAACCCCAGGACTGAAATGTCAGGCCCGATTGGATATAATTGGACAATGAAATTTTAAAAGTATAAGCAAAAATAAGTATGAAGGCTTTTATTAAATTTATTTTTGATATGGCTGATAGTGTTATTGAACGTGGTTTCTGTTTTGAAAGCAGAGCCAAGTGTAACCACTATTGCCTTCGCTATCAAGACAATTACAGTATTCTTAGTGATACTTTTTAATGCCCTCAGAATGGCTTTGTGGCTAACTCTAGCATGATTTTCTATTCATAGCGATTTGGGGGGCTTACTTATCTTCTTGTTTTCTTCAGGGTTTTTTGGTTTGGGTTGTTTTGGTTTTTTTTAATGTGGTTTGGTGGTGGTTTGGTTTGGTGTTTTTTTTTAAAAAAAAGAACAAAAAAACCCCCAAAACAACAGCCACCTGAGAAAATGCCAGTTGTGTGTTTCCAGATTTTTAGGGTTGTATTTGTGGTTGTGCCTTCCTGGATGTGAAGTATCAGATAAGTGGGTCACTTTTCACATTGATTTTCCTTAAGGGAGAGAAAACTAAAAGAATGGAGTCTGGGAATTACAATGAACTTTCATTACTGTACCTCACAATTCTGCTAAATGGTCAGTGGATCAATGTCCACTGTCTATGCTATGTGGAGGAGAAGACTACAAAGACATCACTGCCTGTAAGTATAGGGTACTAGATGTCACATAATGGGTATCAGCTGTAAGTAGTCATTCAGCTGTGAGAGAGAGTGTAGAAAACTGGACTAAAATAGAATAATTCACAAAACCTCTCAATTTACAGAACCTAGTGTAGCTACACACCAAGTTGCTTCTTTCAAGCTTGGCTTGCTTTTATCTCATACTTGGCATGCTGTTCAGAGGTCACATTCTGCAAAAGTGCTTGCAGTTGCTATCTATTCCCTCTGCAGATGCATCTCTTTGGACTGACATTCTGGTGCAAGCAGAAGGCCATCTCCCAGTGGCACTGCCATTCTTTGTGACCCATGTTTCCCATCGTTTTCATGAAGTTGCTGCAGTTTCTATAGCACCAGCTAATACCAATTGTTTTCAATGCATTTCTTTTCCCCTCTGTGTTCATGCTTCTACAAGTCCCCAGTGACTCTGGCATCATTACTTTATTTTTGTAGGGAGAGAGTAGTTTTTCCCAGATCTCTAGGAAAACAAAATGTCAGTAGGTAACACTCCTTGCTATTCAATAGACTCATAAAAATCACTTCTGGTAGACCTTCTTAACTTTTCTTCATCACACATTTTACATTTTCTACATTACATGTCTCTATCACAATATTTGCAAGAAATTTCTGTTCTAATATTGAGTGCTACTCCTTGAACTAATAAAGCAGGGGGAAGGATGTACAATTCCTACCAACCTGCATTAGGGCAGCCTGCTCCATTTTTTCTTCAGCAGTTGTTCTGCAGTCCTACTCCACTTCTGCTTTGGATTGCATAGGTGTTTTTTACATCAGGCACCAATACCTATTATGCACTTTTGCCGGGCATTCTTCCCCCATGTTCTGTTTTGTACCTATTTTATGTTTGAAAAAACCTACCCCTTTCTGGGGGGCTGAGAGCAGCTGGGAGAAGGAAGCTGTTTCTGACACCATTCGGCCTTCAATTTTTTTGCTTTTTGGTAAAATTGCTGTTCTAGTGCATAGTACTACTATAATTTAGTTCACGTGCAATGCTGTCAGCCCTGTCTACCCAACCTGAGACACCTAGCTGGGCATTCTATGTCAAAACAGTAATGGCCCCCTCTACATCAAAATTAACAAATGCAAAAAAAAAATGTGTCTGCAGAAGCTGAGAGTCTTGGCTGTGGAGTTTTTCTGCTGACTTCATATGGACTCAGCTCAAGTCTAGAATCCTTAAACTTTCCACATTCCCTGAGAAAAATAAAATGTTGCTGAATAAGATGAGAATTACCTTTGAATAACTTGAAAACCCATGATTTTATCTTGGTTTGAAATGAGTTGGGGGGTGACTAATGCTTAGAGTGAAAGAAAATTAAAGTCAAAAGTGCAAATATTAAAGCTAGTGAAAATAGTAAATTATTGTAAGCCTTGGCACCTATATTTATATTTTAATATCTAAATAATAAGGGCTCACTGTCCATACAGAACAACCCACAGCTGTGCTGGAGGAGACTCTGAGCCACAATCTCAGCTTCTCTCTAAGGCCCTGTCAATCTCCTTCTCTCAAACCATAGGGGTCTGACCAGGCCATTTAGTGCAAATAAGCATGAAAAAGAGAGAAAAGTGCTCAGAAATCTGCTGCGGTGCGGTGGCACTCTGTGAATCCTCTTCTGTGCCAGGGGCACTGATGGGCTTCAGGGGCTTTAAATGGAGGATGATGCTGGGACAACTGTGAAGCCTGTGCATACACAGGTGGGCACAAAATTAAAAGGAGATTTTGTTGGTAACTTGAGTGGGTTGCTTATTCAAGTTCTGCGGTAAAGCTTTATACCTATATTGCCCATTTATAGATGTTGTTGTGTCTTTTTTTTAATAGACAGCAGTATCATGGAGTTGTTACTTTTGTAATTCTCTAACTTGCTCAAATATCTTGAGTTTAACAAGGTGAGCAGTAGGTGAAAAAACAGTATGCTGGCTTGGATGCAAGTATGCGTGTCTAGTAGCCTTGTCTAGAGCTGGTTTCAGACAAAGCTTTCAACTATTGCCAGTCTTGAAACCTGAGTGGATCTGTCTTTTTGCAACTTGATAAATGCAACCCACGCTTTTCCCCGTCCCTCGCAAGTTCTGGCAACTAAGCCCTTATCCTAGAGATAGAAAAGAAAATTGCATAGTAGTCTTCTAAGTTACTTTTAATGTTAGTGTGTCCTACCTGTCGGTGAACCCCGTGCAGTTGGCTAGATATATCCAGCATGCGGCTTCCCATGTGTTTCTGTATTTGCTTCACTATATGTTAAAAACCAACACATCCTGAAACAAAACAAAACAAAAAAACCCAAACCAAAAAAACCCTCACCAATGATAATAATACTAATTTACATTAGGGATCTGAAGGATGGTAATGATGCTTTGATTTCCAGGCTTTACAGGCTAAAGTTTGCTGAAGAAGTGAAAATGATCTGTAACGATATGCATGAGTTGCAGCAAGGAAGGATCCATCACCAATAAGATATTCATCCAAGCATCTGCTTACCTGTTCTCCATCTGGAGCATGAGTGCAAGGAAGCAGATAATTGTTGATTACGGAGATACAGGTTAGAAAATGTTAAAAATGAAACAATCAGAAACAATAATGTAGATTCATTGACCAGGTAAACGATTTAGTATTATAGTTAATACTGAGGTATTAGGATGAAGGATATATAGATTTTAATTCATAATCACAGTTCCCACAGAGACAGAGGTAGATAGACAGTGGATTAAAACCAGAAAATGTGTTTGCTTTTTCTGCGTCATTTTGGGAACCTTTAAAGAGTTTAGTCTCCCCTCTCAGCACATTTAAGCACTGGAAGAAAATTCTGGGTCTAAGCTTTAAAATGTATCCATCTTCATCTAAAAGAAGAAAAAAACTCCTTTTTGAAAAGATGTGTATTGTGGCAGTTCATATAAACTACTGCCACATTAGACTGCACTGTGTTTACTGTTAGTACTTGAAGGCATTCTGGTATATTTTTCTATTGCTCCTCCTGCTACCTCCTTATTACTCTGTTTCCTTCATTTTAAGCTTGGCATTGATGTCGGTGGTATTAGATCAGTGTAAAGGAATAATTTAACCAGGTCTACGTGTTTATCCAGGCTGCCAGTTTCCCCAGGGCTCACCAGGCCAATGTTTGAGCATCTCTAGCTTTAACAGCATTTGATCTAATTGGAAATATAAACAGTAGAGAGTCCGTGCTATAACACTTGCTGTTATTAGGTCTTCCTTTAGGTAACTAGTATATAAACACCACTTATTAAAAACATATATGTGACAATAGTGGATGGAATTTTATAGAACTGGTTTTACTGCAGAAAACGTAGTTATTTGGGGATCTCAAAAGCTGTAAACTTGTACCTAGGTTTTTACAGTAGTGAGTAAGCTTAGGTGAATTGAAGCATAACATTTTTCTGCATCCATCTTTGGATTATGTTTGAAGACACTTTTCATTTGGATTATTATTGTTTTTTAATTTCAAATGGCAAACAGAAAATATTCCTCTTTCTAGTTGTAGATAAAATTAATGAGAAGAATATCATATTCAGACGGATTGTTTATATAAAAGTCACTTGCTAGATGTTTTGTATAGACATATCCTCGTGTTTTGACACACTGAATTCTTGTTTTCTGACAGTGGTATAATTTGCTTTAAGAATTGTTTCAGTCATTTCCAAAATACTCCTTATGCAGCATTGGATAGAAATAATTGGATTTTGTAAAGTTATACCAACTTTCATTATGAGGAAAGAGAGATCTCCTTATGTAATCCCATCAACTTCCCCCTCAAAGATCAGCTTAATTAAAACTACACTCTCTTAAAACAGACCATCGCTTATGATTATAATGAAGACATGCAGGTTAGCTTTTGTATCACACATGGTAGTTTCTTATTGCTGTTGCCTTGTAGAATTGTAATAAGAGGTACTGTAATCAAGAATGTCTGGCTTTCCATTTTAAACCCCCAATATGTTTCGGGGGTGCATATAAGCCTATAAGGATAAATCTTGCAAAGGCGACAGCTTAGTGGAAGGCAAAGCTCAGCTCTGGAAGGGTTTTAGTCGCTCCAAGTCTTCCCAGAATGGTAGGGAAAACTTATAGGAAGTTTGCTATGGATGTCAGCCGGCACTGTGTTTGTTCTCCTGTTTAGAGATGTTTACAGACTCAGCAGGGCTGATACAAATAGGTAACAAACATTACAAAGAGCAGTACACAGTGAGACAGTTTTTGCTTTGCTGGACTCAGATGCTATCATATTTTTAGAAAGATATTGAACAATCTGATTTTCATGGACTCCTTAAAACAACAGTATTTAGCCCATTCTCAAAGTATGCTTATATTCAAATGGTTCCCAGCAGTTCAACGCTCCATCACTCTTCCCATAACACAGTCATTAGTGTAAATCTTTGTATGGATAGTCCTTTCCACTCTCCAAATCTTTATGCATCTTTCAACTGTGCAATGGATTTTATCAGACTATTAAAAATAAATTATGCAGGCTTCGTGCCACACAATCAAATCTCTGCTTGTTAAGCATTTAGTGCCAGTGATCAAACCCCCTAAATGTCAGAAAGGTTATAGCCTAGCTGTGTTACCTGCATGAAATAAAAGCTTGTCTTATGGACAGCTGTGCATTTTCACATACAGAACTGTTCTGAATAAAACAATTAGGTGAACCATTCACTCAGAAATTGCAGCGCTTCTTCCATAAAACTGCAGTTGCAACTATTGGGCAAAACACATGTGAGGAAATGATGGGCATTTGGTCCTTTTATGGGATATTTTCTATTCTCCAGCTTGATTCTAGCCCCTTCCTTTTGGTTTCAACATTGAGCACCAAAATCCAAAGAGGTTCACATCCTTGAACGGTTTGCCTTCAGCCTAAGACATTGCTATTCGAAAATATTGTCCCCCAGATTTCTACGTGATTTTGTGAAATTTTACAGTTCAAGCAAGTCAGCCCTGCACCTGGTCTACTAAATAAATGTTGCAACTTCAGCATGAAATGACACAAAGCAGTATCACCCACTCTTAAACACAATGTTGTTTTAATGTATACCAATGCAACTAAACCTTGACAAAGTCTCCCAACTCCTCAGTCTACTTCTACAAGAAAAGACAAGAATGATTTACCAAGATCACTTTACACATAAAGATCTATATATTATGTTTAGTTGTACCCATTCCCTTAATGCCATTTGTTTCAACTTGCTCATGGCAATTGTTGCACCATTTTTCCTCATCTTGGTGCATAAACTGTATTGAAAAAGCAAACATCTCAAATTAACTTCCCAGTAGCTCATTTTAATTTTGCCTTGTGCTGTGAGAGGGCTGATAACCTAAATCAGCTTGATTACTATTTCAGTTCGTAAACAGCATATATTATCCTCTACATATTGTTGTTAATAGCTCATGCATAATCCTTGAGGATATGTGTATTCTTCTAAAATTAATTTATTAATACTACCCCTGTTGAAGCAACAGGAAATGTCTAAAGGTACCAGGAAGAGGTAGAACAAGAGTGGGCACTGCACAGCCTGTGTACCAAAATCCCTCACTGGGAACACATCAGACTCCTATAATTTTAATCGGGGCTTGGGAGGGGGTGGGGGTGGGAAATGATCATTTAGGCTGTCATTAGGTAATTTCCTTACTTAAACTCTTGATCTTTATTTGCAGTTTCTCATGTCTTGTGAAGAATGAAATTAAGTAGTATAAGAGTAGAATTATCTCAGGAAAGAGAATGCGGTTGTTGTGACCTTTCACTAGCAAATCACTGTTTAAACAAAGAGACTAGTAGCATGGTTTCAGGCACAGTATGGGAAGGGCAAAGAAATGTTAGTAGTAGTAGTGGTTGTACACACAGAAGGAGGAACAAAGCTTTCCAAAGATGCAGATAAGAAAAGCCCTTGGAGGTCACAACTCTCAATCGTTGCCCTGGCTGCAACAGCGAACTCGTGCAATCCCCACCAGCAGCTCCTTCATCCAGCTTCTCATGTTCTGCCTTGCTCCAGCAATACTTCTCTAAATCACTGGCAAAGGATATGCCAGATCCTCTTCCAGAGGCTTGTGTGCATAAAAGATAAACTATCTATTATTACCACCAGTAATGGATTTACTCCTCTATCTCTAGAAATAAATGCCTGTAATTTGGATCCATGGTTGAAACGTTGTTCTGGAAAAGGTCAGTATTATGGAGGTCATTGCTGTCACAGCAAAGAGAGTCCTGACGCAGAGTCTTTAGTTAATGAGCATGTCCTCTGTTGCCTTGATGAATGCAAGGAAATTGCCACATATTTGCACCAAAGCAGTGTGCACTTTCATTTGCTGGAAACGGTATGTCTCTCGGCTACTCAAACTTCCTCTGACACTAGTAGAAAATTAGAACCAAATAAATGAAAGTGGAATTAAATCTATTATTCTCAACACTGCTGAGGACAGAAATGGCATTGCTGCTGTTCAGTGTTGGAGAGAAAAAAGGCAAAGTTAAAAACCCAATTTGACTGACAGTAATGATGGGCTAGAGAATAATTAGCTGTTTGCAAGAACTGGTAATACTGGTGTAGAAGATGTTAGGCTATTCATAACAACCTGGAATATGAATTGACAAAAGGAGGGAGGAAATGCGTGTCTGTATTATTGCTGTGTTCATGGAATTAGATTCATTATCTTCCTCTGGTTTCTGAGGAACAAGCCTGTTTAAACATCAGACCTGTGTCCAGGTCAGCGATTAGCACCAGGCAGGACTAAAGACTGGAAAGCATCTCATTAAGGATGCGCAATAGAGTCTTTTGTGAGTACAGTGTGCAACAGATCTGCAGCTGCAGCTAAACAAAGAGGATGTTTACATACGGAGTCACATTGTTCGTGAAGTGCTTGTCATGAATAGGTCTTATCATTCTCAATCCCACAGGAGAAAAAAGCCCCCAAATGTGTCTATTGACTCTGGTGTGAAAAGCGCATTGTTTGAAATCAAATTAATCTGGCTTGATTTCCAACCAGCTGAGTTATGTCTTGACAAGGATGGCTTTTCCTCTTTCAGGACCTCCAGATCTCAGGTTATCAGGAGCTGGCCTAGTCCCCAGAATAAAATAGGCCACTCGAGGTAATTTGCTTTAGGTCAAGCTGTCTGCAGGTTTTGTGGAGTAAGCCGGCTGTAGGATGTCAAATGCTTTGGGAGCCTAGCAGTGCTGGCTTTCTTCTGCCATGAGCAACAGCGTGATGCTGGGTGAAGAGTAATGGTTGTCAGCTGCCATGGAAAACCCCTTGGTGACCAGGTCTGCTGGTTCTTGGGGACTGACCCGCTGACAGAGGGCTGCCAGCTGTGCCATTTGCATCCTGGTGACCTCTTGGGAAAATGAAACAAGACTGCCAGAGGGTCCCCAGAAGCCCAGGACCTGACCTTACTTATGTTGCTGACAAGTCTGATGAATCTAGAGGTTTCAAGGTCAAAATACTGAATAAAAATCCTAACTGTATGAGTCATATACTGCCTAGGTTTTTCAAATCTCAGATCAGTGCCTTCCGGGCTCTTTGATAATGCTGTGGTCTTAGCGAGGTCAAGACTACTTGTGAAACGTTGAGTAATAAGTTGATTAGTTGCCTGATTAGATGTGAGGTTTAGATGTGGATTATATTTAAGTATCAGCAGTAGTTAAGAGAAATTTATAGCACATACTAAGTATCTCAGTCATAGTATCTAATGATATTTGAGTAATAAAACCTTCCTTTCAGGTGATAGTCCTCACCATTATAACAAAAGTTTAATCAAAGGATTAAAGACTCTTTCTTTTTGGTTTACAATCTTCAATTCTTTTTCCCTCTGGAAAGCTTAAAAAGAACTGCAAGAAGTATAAATCTTAGGAAAGGAAATTAAGCTCCAGTTTTAATTCCAATAAAATTACTGAGAGCATTCCACAGACTCTATAAATAAGCATAACGAAACACCTTGTAAATGTATTTATCTTCATAACATGCTTATGACATGGGGAACTGCTGCAATATCAATTTTACAGCAGAAACCTGGCCCACAGAGTGGCCAGGGGCTGGTTTCACAGAAAGACTCTGACATGTCTCTTCTCCTCTGCCCAGGACTGTTATGCTTCCCAGCAGCACCAGATCCTGACATCGCTTAAAGTCCATGGGTAGCTCAGAGATTAGTGTTAAAATTTTCCTATGCCTACAGGTCTGCTTATACCTTTCCAAAATTAAGACTGAATCAGCGTGCAGTTTACAGGTGTCCATCTGTCTGTCCTGCCTGCGTGGTCAAACAAAGTACACAAAACAAGAGGAAACGATTTGGAGCAATTAAAACTACTCTCTAATAACGTTCAGAGAAACTAAGCCGTGTTCCTTTCCATACAAACCTTCTGACAGCTACTTGAAACTAGTGTACCATTAGCACTAGGCGGGCATCTGGAAATCCTAGGCAAAAGTAGAATAGCGCAAGTTCTTCCCAGAAAAACAGGTTGTTTCCTGGTTGCCGGACACCCGATATCTGTACCATAACATCGGCCAAGCTTATAAAAGAGACCCGTGGGAGAAGCAAAACATAAATTTGAATCTTCTGCAGAATGGCTTGTTCCTTAATCTCTGAGCTGTCCTTCCTTTCCAACCAAACCCAAAACATGCTTTAACCTCAAGCATCCCTAACGAGAACCACCGCCCTGGAGCAGACCACTTACAAAGTCAGGGGACGTATTGCCTGGGGAAGGACCATGGGTCCAGGTCTTTCGGAGGCTTTTTTTTTTTTTTTTCCAAAATGACAAGGGCAAAGTGCAACCAGGCAAGGAACCACCAACATTCAACCACCCACTGAATGTTTTCCCATAGTGGTTTGGGAGAGCTACAGTCACAATATGTAATTCGTATGTCTGCTGTGAGCCCAGTGATTACTTTCTCCTACGTAAAGGCTAGGAGATGCTCAAAATACTTGATGAATAGTGAACAAAATACAGAGTGAAAGTTATAAGAGGTTACCAGTAAACAAATTCCTATAGATGTTCAAGAGTTGATTTAGGTACAATCTTGTTTTTACTCTAGCTAAGCATCATTTCCCTCTGAATAATGTTAAATAATGTATATGCACATCAAAATGTCTATTGCAATGTGGAATAACCATCTTGTTAGTGTAAATGGTGCACAGTGCTGATTTTTGAGGACCCTCGTAGATGAAAATCCATCTCAGTTCTTTTACTGCAGATCTAAATTTCCCTTTTTATTATTGTTGTATCATATAACTTCGTCACTTACAACTAAGTGCTATGGTACACAATATGAGATGCGTTCTTCCATACCTGAAATTATAAATGCCACCTATAGTTGGGTGGAGGTTTTTATTTTATTTCTGCTACAGGTCTTTTTCTACATACATAATTCATAGCTTCAAATACAGTTACTGAAAATTTTTGCAATAGCATTTAATCCCTTCTATATCTTAAAGGACATGTTTGATCTTTAGAAGGATTTTTTTCTTGAGACATCTACAGCAGTATTTAATTATTTCTGTTTAAAATCAAGCAAACTTCATAGACAACATTTTTTGTTAACCTCAGTGGATTTGCTTTTAATAGCATAAAAGAAGTGTGGATCATGATAAGACTCTCAAATTCTTCTATTTTAATCCTTTTCTGACCTGCTTGTTTTCTGTAATCTTTGGTAAACTGTACAAAAAAAAATGTTTCCTCAGTTTCTTCTTCTGTAATATAGTAAAAAAATGCTTTCTACCCGGATTACAGTGATTTTTGATCCATATCCTCCCAGTTATCTATGTTTCTGTTTGCCTTTCATGTCAGTAATAACAAGAAATATTTAAATGTTTGAAGATCCAACCTGCTTTGTGTTAGATTAAAGGCAATATATTATGCAGACCACAGTTTATCCGTCACTTACTATGTGCAATTATAATTTTTAAATATCCAAATTCATCAAACAATTTATGCATGAATTAGGGAAGAGAATATGCTGGTTTCCACTGTCATAATTGAATGCATATCTTGGAAAATGAGGAGTTCATTGACTCCTTTCAGTGAAATCCCAGCTCCATTGACACTGTAGGCAAATTTTCTCCCTGTGTATATTTGGGTTGAAATTGTCTCTTTGTGGTGGAAAAAGACCTTCCTTACTTATTGATGATTGTAGAATCACAATGACAACAATCATCTTAAAAATCTTGCCTCCTGCCTTTTATAATAAGTAAGAAATACCAAAGCAGTGATCGTAGACACCATTGCTAGTTTAAGTGCATGTGAGAACAAAACCAGAATAATGTGACTTGGGGTTGATTCATTATAATTTTTCCTTTGTAACATTTTGTTTGATTCTTTTTTTTATATTGTTCCTAGTAATTAGAAAATAAACAGGTATAATATATTCCAAAAATCCAATTTTTGAGGACCTCAAAAGTAGTTTCTTTCTCCCTGCTTATTAATTTCTTTTCAATAAACCTTCCAAAAAAAGTATTCAAACAGACCAAAAAATCGGTAGCATTTCAAACAAAGGAAGAAAACAAAGCCAGGTTGAAAGCGTGGATTTCCTTCTGTTTCCATTCTTCCTTTGTTTTGCTTTAGCACTTTAAATGCACCCTTTCTCAGGGAGGGGGGGAATCTATATTGTCCAATTGTCTTTCCATTAAAATCTGCAACAAACTCCTACAGCTTTATAGAGGAGCGAGATCAAGGTAGGAATATTTGTTCATGTATTGATCACTCCTGCAGGATATCATGCCTTTTCTCAGGGTTGATAACCTACCATCACCTTCGGATCTGGAGATTTCTACTCCCTGAACGCTGTATGGCAGCAGGAGATTGCTGCTTTTTGTCTATGTAATTGCTTTGAAGATTTAGGTCTAGATTTTAATCTCAGAAGGGCAATATATCTTAGCAAATCTCAGAAGAAGAAAAAAACCCGTTGCTAATGGGTATGCAGGCAGCATTGTAGCAGCATTTTCCATGTAACAAACAATGCACAACACGTACCTGAGACTAGGATCTGGCAGTCATGAAATTTAGAGGGAAAACCCCTCAGCGAGCTCTTACGAATTTCACTGCCATTGGTCACAATCTGCCATATAATAATCTCAATAATTCTTAATCTACTCAGGGGTCTATAAACTCTTTCACATCTAAGTAGAGGTTTTACACTTGAAAAAACACATATCTTTCTTCCTCCCCCAAAAACCTGCAGAATTATTATCCTTTCCTTAAACCGCATCTCACTAATCACAGAGCCCATATCTGAGGTTTTAATCCCAGCATAAT